>JAMPIV010002033.1:0-295000 GCA_024509875.1 Oreohelix idahoensis
AGGTAACAGATATCATAACTATTTATGATATAGTTAGTATTTAGATACAATATTGTTACAAAATATTGTCTATTAGTTGAACTTAGACATAAGAGTTCAGTACTATTGTGATTATTTATATTGAATATTCCTAAGTTGAGTAAGTATAATAATTACTCTGAAGCTACTATTGACTATTTTAATCAGTAATTATCAATAATTACTTACAGATAAAAGTCAAAATGCTTACTATAGACCATTTCGTTAAAATTGGTAAAGAATATGGTTATAAATCTCAAGAACTTCGTCAGTTTGCTGAGGCAGAACTGGAAAAAACATAAAGCAGAAATGGAGGAACGTGAAAGAAAAGAAGCAGAGAAAAAGGCTGCATTAAAGAAAGAGGAAGAGGAACAAAAGGCTGCATTAAAGAAAGAGGAAGAGGAACAAAAGGCTGCATTAAAGAAAGAGGAGGAGGAACGTGAAAGAAAGGAAGCAGAACGTGAGATGAAGCAAATTGCCAAGGAAAATAGATTAAGAGAGATTGCTCAACGTGAAAGAGAAGAGCAAAGAGCAATTGCCAGACAGGAAGAAGAGAATAAATTGAAACGAGAGGAAATTATTTTACAACAAGAAATGGAATTGGCGCGTATTAAATTGGAGACAGCAAGATTACAAGCACAAAGTGCTGATGCAAACCAGAATAATAACGCACAAAATGGATCGTCATCCAGCCAAACTAAACATTTCTACAACTTTAAATTACCCACTTTCAACTTAAACGTGGACGACCTTTCATCATTCCTGTCACGTTTTGAACAGACTTGCAAAACAAATCATTTGCCCGAAGAGTCATGGGTACTCAAGTTAAATGAATTCTTGGTTGGAGAACCATTGACGGCTTCTCAAAATGCTGACCCATCAATAGCAAATAACTACGGTGCTATTAAGTCCTTGCTTTTACGAAGGTTTCACCTGGACGAGGAACACTGTAGGTTGAAATTTAAGGGAATTTTACCTGAATCTCCAAAAGATTTTGCAGGATTCATTGCGAACATACGCAATACATTTAATAGATGGGTTGAACTGGCAGAAGTCAACAAATCGTACGACAAATTAGTTGATTTGCTACTACGGGATAAGGTATTATCTTCGGTTAGCCAACCATTCTTTGCATATTTGCAGGAGCGTAAACCAGGTACTATTGACGAGTTGGAAAAAATTTCTTTAAACTACTGTTCGGCACATCCGAATGCGAACATTTCTAACTCTTCATTAAGAGAACCTCTACCTGTGGCGTCTAATATGGCCTACAATCATAATAACAAACAAAGACATCACAGTGTAGACAGAAGTAGGTTCCAAAGAAATCACAATGTTAACTTTCAGAAGGGACATAATAATGATTTCAACAATAAAAATGAGTTCAACAGAGGTAGATCACGAGATAGAAATTATTCACCTCAAACAAACTACCACAATAGTCAACATAACACTAATTATAATCGATCACATACCCCCAATAATAACAATAACTGGAATGGTAATAATCATGGCTCGAGACATCGAGATAATAGTTACTATAGGGACGACGAGATAATTCTAACAATTATACTCGGAATCGATCTCATTCTCGGGGATCATCTCATTACAACCATAATACAGGGGCGGCAGTTACAAATAATACTACCCCTATAGCTCAGGTCCCACTTGACAATAATACAACACAGTCTTCTGCTGCATGTTTGCTATTAATTATAATGTGGCAAATAGTTGCCAACAATGCAATCTTATTTTTCAGAAGGCGAAAGAAACAGTGCTTAACTGCGGACATATTACACCAGAGGTAGGTCTTGCAGTCAACGATGGAACAGGCTTACTAATTTTTAACAGGGGAATCGTTAATGGATCCGTCGTCTCAGTGCTGAGAGATTCAGGATCCACGACGATTGGTGTACGTCAGTCGCTGGTACATCCTAGCTGTGCGACAGGAGAATACGTCCGCTGCATGACATTTGGTGGAACTATTGAGTTCTACCCCACAGCTATTGTTCATATTAGAACACCCTTTTTCACAGGGAATGTAAAAGTATGTATGCTAAAAAAGCCTATTGCTGATCTGATGGTTGGTCGTATACACGGCAGTAAAGATTGTACTCCAGATGAGATCATAGAATGGGAGAAACATAACCTATGCACTGGAAACGCCGTGACGACTAGGGCGCAGACTCAACTCATGGAGAAAGTTGGTGATAATAAAATGGATGCAGACAACCAAGAGGAATTTGTAGTCAATTCACCTATTGACAGGGAAACATTTGCAACCAAACAAAAAGAGGATAAATCTTTAAAAAATTTTTTTAAGCTGGTTGATAAAGTTGACAATCTATCCTCAGGTAATAATAACAAACATTGGTTTGTTATTAAAAATGACATATTGATTAGATGTTTTAATGACAAATCACAAATGAAACAACAAGTTATGGTCCCGTATACTTTTAGATGGTACATTCTTCAACATGCGCATGACTCACAGTGTGCTGGACATATGGGATATACTCGAACACGATCTCGAGTACTGTCTTCATTCTTTTGGCCGGAGTGTCAAGAGATATTTCGCAGTATGTACGTTCCTGTACTACATGCCAAGAAGTGAAAGCACGTGGAGCTTTTCACACGGCGCCTATTCAGGCTTGCGATATCTCAGTAAGACCGTTTGACAAGATGGCCATAGATATTATTGGTCCATTGCTACCATCGGCCAGAGGACATAGATTCGTCCTTACGTGCATTGATTTGTGCACACGATGGCCAGAAGCTATCCCATTAAAGACCACCACTACCACAGATGTAGCTGATGCACTACATCTCATCTTTTCTAGAATAGGGTTTCCTAGAAAACTTTTATCAGACCATGGGTCACAGTTCATATCTGACACCATGAAGGAAGTCATGAAAACCTGGAACATTGATAGGAATTTAAGTAGTATTTATCATCCTATGAGTAATGGTGCAGTTGAAAGACTTAACCGTACACTTAAACAACTACTACATAAGGTTACTGTTAAGCACCCTTATGACTGGGACAGAGCACTCCCAGCTGTTCTATTTGCTTATCGGGAGGTACCGCATGAACAAACTGGCTTCTCTCCCTTTGAATTAGTTTTTGGTGCTCCCCCAAGAGGTCCTATGGGACTAATAAAAGACTTATTAATTGACGCGGAGATGACTCAGGACACTCAGTCATCTTACGAGTATGTGATTAATCTTCGGAAGAACATTATTGAGTCTTGCCAGTTGGCAACAGCTTCTTCTGAGGCTGCAAAAGCTAAGGCTCGATCTCTACAAAATAGGTCTCGACGATTACGCCAATTATTCCCAGGCGATGAGGCTTATGTGTTACTTCCTCACAATAACAATAAATTATTGATATCTTGGAATGGTCCTTACAAAGTCATTGATAAAATTTCCGACGTTGATTACGTCTTAGATATCAAGGGACACAAAAAGATATTTCATATTAACATGCTCAAGCAATTTCATACACGTCCTGAACACTTACAGTCAATTTTTCATGAACTAGATGACAACACAGTATCTACTTGTTATTATTCTAACTTATCCGTCATCCAGGAAGAAGAATCTTCTTTTCCTGAGGTACAGTTACCGTTACCGGTACCAGTAGTTCAACCTATTGAATCTTGGCGGGATGTAACCATCTCTTCAACGGTTACACCGCAACAGCGTCTACAGATTGCTAATCTATTACAATCTTATCCAGATGTGTTGACCGACGTCCCGGGTCGCACATCGGCTATCAGTCATGACATTACTCTCAATGACGATACACCTATTCGTGTACATCCCTATTCGGTTCCTTTACATTTCCTTGCTAAAACTACTAAGGAACTTGAACAGATGTTGTCTCTGGGAATCATTGAGACTAGTAATTCGCCATTCTCTTCTCCATTAGTGATTGTCCGGAAGAAGGACAATAACATCAGACTATGTGTTGATTATAGAAAATTAAATGCTAAGACTATAGTTGACAGCGAACCACATCCACTTATCGACGACTTACTGCCACGTCTATCCAACGCAACTATATTTAGTAAGATAGACTTAACTAAAGGTTATTGGCAGATACCACTGACCGAAAAGGCTAAGTACTACACCGCATTTTCCACTCCACAAGGTCTATACCAGTGGAATGTGATGCCTTTTGGGCTTGTTAATGCGCCAGCTACCTTCATTCGCCTGATGCGACAAATTTTATCAGGTAGACCAGACGTTATTACATATATTGACGACATATGCTTGTTTAGTTCGTCGTTTGAGGAACATCTTTCGGGACTTAGATATGTTTTCGACACTCTAAGGAATTATCATCTAACTGCTAAACCTACAAAGGTGCAGATCGCGTGTAATGAGATAACCTTTTTGGGACATATCATTGGAGCGGGATATATCCGAACGTTACCTAGTACGGTCTCCAAAATTCTAAACATAGCAGTTCCTCAGACGAAGAAACAGGTCAGGAGTTTGTTAGGACTTGTTCAATATTACAGTAGATTCATACCAAACTTGTCATCCATCACGGCTGTATTGTCTTCATTGTTAAAAAAAGACATGCCGGTGAAGGTGACATGGACTGGTATATGCAATGAAACTTTCAACAAAATTATAAATTTGTTTTCGCATGAACCAATTTTAAGACTTCCCGATGCTTCCAAAAGATTTTTCTTACGAACAGATGCTAGTAACTACGGCATCGGTGCATGCCTGCTCCAGAACCATGATGGCGTTCTACATCCTACCTTATATATTTCAAGAAAGCTAAAGCCGGCAGAAACAAAGTATTCCACAGTGGACAAGGAACTTTTATCAGTTATATGGGCAATCACGAAACTAGAGAAGTTCTTGCTTGGTGCTCCATTCACCATACAGACTGACCAACGTGCTGTAGCATCTTTGCGTAGATCAAACCACAAAAGTCCAAAACTCGCCAGATACGCGATCATTCTGCAGCCATTTGAATTCTCCATTGAACATATCCCTGGCACTGAAAACATTGTGGCGGATGCTTTGTCACGTAATCCTATTGACGACGAATAATCAACATTGACATTCCTAAAATACGTCAATCATCACTACATTGGATAGAACGAAGTATCAACTATAAGGGAACTAACCTTGACTTCAATTTAATAATTATAAACACTATATGCATCACAGAATTGAACTAAAGACAATCAAGGTATGCATATTGACATTGAAACTTCGTCTAACGTCCATATACAATATATGAATATTCGTTGAACAATCATGGAACAATATCTGACGACAAGTCGAACTTATTATCCTATGTGCACTTAATTCTTGGATCCTAGGATAATTGACATTTCTGTCCGACGTAAATGCTTCAACACTTTGTCTAAAAGAATTCATCAGGATCAGGACTACGGATGGATCATCATATCCTATACTAATTAATTAATTAACTTAACTTCTTAATTGAATTAATATCAATAAAATGAAATGTGAGAAAAAATGAAATGAAAAACAAAAAAAGAACGAAATATGAAAAGAAGAAATTATGAAAAGAGAAAATAAATCTCACACAAGTATTATATTAATATTTTTTTTTAAAATGTACCTATACGTTATTTAGTTAGTTAAATTAGATAGTTATTATTCACTAACACTTAACACACACAATTAAGTTAAACTTATATTCGAATTTCTTTCTATTTCTTCTCACTTATTTTGTCTTTTCTTCTCTCATAACATCGCGTTACATTAGAATCTTAATAATTTAACTCTTAGTTTAATTAATTAATTTAATTTTAATTAGTCAAATTAATGACATACTAATACGACAGACCTTACTTTAATTTAATTCTATCATTCACTATTGACATTAGACATTTTATTTAGTTGATATAATAATATGCATAATATTGATATATAATATGATTAATGTTAGATGACTATGACAAATAGTTAGTTGACATGACCGCGACACGGTTCTACTCAGAACATCGTCGGCCATATGTCACAATTGTGTTAAATTTTTTTGAAAAATTGTTAAGTCGGATAGATCTTGAAAAAAAAATCTATCGATTTTTTTCCCCCGGTGTACAGGGAATTGTTACGGTATATGTTATTAACGCCGTCTGCTAAAGGTTAGCAGACGTGCAATTGTAAAGGTTAAGACATTTAATATATTGCGATAGATGTGTCAATTATTGAACGCTCCATACACGATCGATTATGACGTGTCTAGCGTTGTTTGGGTCACAGTCGGTAACTAGGAGACGCTACCCTTTGTTACTTGACCGCCAAGCTGAATAGCTGCGTTTTTCTAACCTTCCAATTCAATGGCATGATATAGCCATTTATATGTGCATTTATGATGGACCAGGGTCAGTCCTAGAACTCTATATGAGAGGAAACTTATGGAGGTTAGTGTTTAACTAGAATCCTCAGAAGGAGGAGAATAATCGTCCAATTCGTATGAAATATTCAGACTCGCAGTCTCACTGTCGGCAGGTAGCCATGTCTATCTGCGCGTGCATATAGCTGTGATGTTCTGACGACAATACTGCATTGTATCCTTAAACGGACATTGACACGTAAACCAGCAGTCTACGTTATTGATTAATTTATGCATGACTTATACGGACTTATGTTCTACTCATATTTGAAATGATCATCCTGTGTGTACATGTGATTAAATATTACGGACTCAACCTGAAGGCATTAATTACTTCATTAATGTTGCTGAGTTCAAGTATTACATGTTACTTCTTCATACCATGCTACTGAGTTGTATGAACGCTTCACCCTAATTCGCGTAATGATAAAACAAGCACGATGAACAAGAAATCACTAAAATAACTCAGCAACACTATAGTGTTGATCAAACCCCAGCCCTTCTATGTTATTCATAGTTTTGTTTTCACGTCTGTACGTATTTCTGTCACAAAATTGTGTGTACGTGAGTGTAGTGTAACGTGTTATCTGTACCAAGTGAGAAAGTGCGTCTAATTTAAATATATAGTCGTAAAGATAGGCTGGATTAGAGCAATTACTCAATCTAAGACTGTTCTTTCTCTTACACTATCACCCCTCGTGGAAAAGAAACCCATTTCTTACACCTTACTTTCACATAGCTATCCCTATCACCTCTGCTCGGAACTGGACCATAAATATCTCAGACCTATCTCATAAAAAATTACGACAGTTACGTCTGTGCATTTCCATTGAAATCGTGTGATTTATAACGAAAATAGTATTTCAAGGTAGCTCCTCCCCTTAAAAAAGGCAAGAGGAGCTGCATTACATTTGGAATTACAGTAGAACGTCGATTATCCGAACTTCAAAATGAGTTTTCATTACATTTGGACATATACTAGAACGTTGATTATCCGAACTTCAAGAGGAGCATTCATTACATTTGGACATACACTAGAACGTCGATTATCTGAACTTCAAGATGGGCTTCCATTACATTTGAAAGTACTGTAGAACGTCGATTATCCGAATTTCAAGATGAGCTTTCATTACATCTGGACATACACTAGAACGTCGATTATCCGAACTAATTGGGACCAAGTTTGGTTCGGTTAATCAAATAGTTCGGATAATCAAACATACTCAGTTTATACGAAACAAAGTGTAATTAGGCCTACAACTAAGGTCACGGGAGACTGTCCTGAGTTAACAGAGTAGTTAAATCCAAAATTTGATTTTTAATTCTTGTAATGACAAATTAAGACAATTTCTATGCAGTGCTGCACATAAATTCGAATAAATAACCGGAAAAGAATGCATTAAGAGCCAGGAGTAACACTTCAGCCTAACAATTAGTGCAGAAGATACTGTAATCTTTCTGGCGGCGCCGGTGGTTCGGATAATTGACGGTTCGATAATGGACGTTCGGATAATCGATGTTCTACTGTATATGGAAATCAAATATTCATAAATGTCGTCATTTCTAGTGTATGCCTCTGAAATATGGAGAACAACAAAAACAGCAACCATAAAGATACAAACATTTATAAAGTGGTGAATGCGAATAATAGAAGGATTGAAATGGTATGACAAGGTTACTAAATGTGGAACTGATGACGAAATCCAAACAAGATGAGAAGAAGTTGATGGCAATGGATAGAATACACATTGCGGAAATAGAAAAGTTAGGTGGAGATCGTGTAATACACGGAGAAGGGAATTGGAGACAGGTATGAGAGTGATACAGAAGATATGGATGGCACAGGAGACGAAAGCTTATATTGAAGACTTATGCGCCTGAGGGAACTGAGGGATAATGATCTGATCTTCTAGATAATATCACAGCGACTTATCTGCCCTTTCTAGGCATACAGGTGTCGATATAGGAAGCGAGAGAGTGTGTGAGAGAGAGAGACAGAGAGTGAGAGAGACAGACAGAGACAGAGAGAGAGAGAGACAGAGAGAGTGCCTCCCCTGCTTTGCAGTAGTGGTCCAACAGTGACCAAAACTCAAGAGTATCTAATATTGGCGTCCAAGGTACCTACCTGCGCGCAAGATTACTCCTGGCAGAGATGTAGATAGAAGATTAATGACACTTCTACCTTAAGGGAGGGTTCACAAGATATCTCCAGAAGTCACGAACAATGTTGCATTGGGCCGAACAATTGTTAACGCATTATATCTGGTCCGTCGCCTTTTATGAAGGATTTAAGCAATGGTTTAGCCCGTTCAAGTCCACAGATGGTGTAATCCAACGAAATTCCTCGTACGAGGAAAAGCTCTGTTTAGAGGTAAATATATGGCTAGGTATATATATATATATATATATATATATATATATATATATATATATATATATATATATAATATTCTTACTCATACGTTTGCGTTAGTCTTTAACAGTTAAAATAAATATGGAAAGATTGGTGAAAGTTAGATAAAAGTTTTTGTCACGGAGACGTAGGTGAGGATTTATCAAAAGTCCGTTTTGCTGGTGCCTTTTTACAAGCACTTAACGTTTATAAGGGAGTCCTGCAGCTGTGGTTCATCAATTCTGTGAAGACGAAAGCCTTCTCCACACTCTCTTCCACTGAAGGCGGTTAGGGTGGATGCTTTTCTCTCACACTAGAGGCGTTAGTACCACAAATCGTCTGATGGCTTGTAACCACGAACTTTAGAAAAATAGAAAAACAAATGCCTTCTGCTAAGTACATTTGTTTGGAGCACTCTAACAGGCTACCGTTCCCGTAGTCCGCCCACCAATGTTAAACTCTCAGAAGAATTTAATTCTCGAGCACGCACAACGTAACTCAGAGAAGATGGTTACAATTCACCAATATTATTCTGAGGATTAACGGGTAAAATGTATCAGGACAGTGAGAATATGATTTGTGCCTGAACTAACATTAACGAGTTACGTACATCTCAAAAATGATATGCTATACTTGAGGCACACATGATGTAATCATCACTTATTACTGCTCCAGTCGGAGTCTTGGGGTCCCCTCTGCTGTCGGGTTTTCCCACACGACTAGTCAGAAACAATTACCAGCTCTTGCAGTAGTGGTTCATGCATATACTGTTTTCATATGTTGAGGTTGCCAGCCTCATATATAACACCTTAGCAAGAAACCTGTAAAATTTACATTAGTAAATAAATTGTTTACACTTACCCAAACATTTTGGGAATACACAATCTCCTTGCAAAGATTTAGACTGAACACAGCTCTGTATTAGAAGCTTCGAAATCACTTAGGTCTGGAAATTAGAATTAGTTCCTCTGACGGCGGGTGTTCTGCAAAATCACTGGCCTGGGAAAACTCTTGTTTAATTTCTCTATGACTGGTGATCAAATTCCTAAGTTTCCAGTCTTTTATTTAAAATGCGGGTTTACTTGTAAATTCCAAAGTTGCCCAATACTCGATATGTTACTTATAGTTGTGGAATTTATAAGTCCAATGTCTCCTTTTTCTTTCTGGCTTTTAGAAATCGCTAGTCTGACGTTTGCGATGCAGTGTGTGTACTGACTTTGATTTCACTACATCATATTTCACAATCCTCAGTTCAAATTCCAGCTGTGTTTCCGACTAATTTTCCAATGAGATATATTGTATATTCCGGCCTCTCAAATCAACCAACCCAATCGAATCTCGCTCAGCACTACGTGGATAGGGGTGTTTCAAATTTAAAAAAATACCTTCACGTGTTTCAAAATATTAAATTTAATATCCACGAGTGACCTCTTCATATCGCTGCGTCAGACTTCCACTGGCATCTTGTGCTCAACTCATAAACACTACCTGTGAACTTATTTGATGTCGAGATGCTTCCTATCGCCAATATTGTCTCTCCAGACAGATTATCGTGATAATCACACACAGGGATGGTCCCGTGAAACGATAAACGCATCTACCACCTGTGTATTCTGCCCACTTCAGACGGCTATCTCAGACAGACAATATTGGCTTCTATGTTGATCGGGCGAGACCGTCTTGTGCAAACATAGCGATAGTCGCTTGCCATCTGGGGTCAAATGTTGGACGGTCACGTTCAAAGGGGCCAGCCGGCTGATTTGATAACGTATAATCGGCTGGCCGGTCTAATTACCTGGCGGAACGTGAACACGTCTGGGATGGGCTCAAAGCAAACTTGTGAAAGTCAAAGATAGTCCCGTGGCCGATACTTCCGTAGGGGTGTGGAGTGTTAGAGACCTCTTCTTACTAGATTCAGCATAGAGTAAATAATGGTGCATAAAATATGCCACATAATGAGGACAGGGGAGATAAAAATAAGAAAACATCACTCGCACGGGAATGAAATGCAATCCTACCGGAGTGGACTTGAGATCGCACAACCGTTTCGTCACAGAGAGATGTGATGATGTTAATGAATAGAAATAAAGATAGAAAATGTGCAAGGACTAAGGTGCGATGGTCTGGCATTAGTCAAATATAAAGATGGTAGGTCTTGAGTGTTGGAACCCCTCGAAGCATTAAACACCATACACCAGAGGTCAGCAACAGGTCGATCTCGATCAACCGTTAGATCCCAGTGGACGATTTGGTAGATCTTTAGGTGACAGCAGGGGAAAATTGACTTTTTAAACTAGGGAAATTTCGGACTAGACCTCTCGTGTTGAAATTGTCCTCAAGGTCAAAGGTACTTTTCCGCCTTCCCAGTGAAAACTCTCGAGATGGCTACTAAAATATATTCGTATCATCCTCCCTCGGCTTAAAATTACACACAAATACACACATATATATGTGTGTGTATGGTAGATCGTTAGAGGGCTCAGTGTTATTAAAGTAGAACCCAAAAGCTACTGAGTTGCCGGCCCCTGCCATACACCATACAATTAGCGTCTGATTGGCTAAGCAGTTAGAGCGATGGCTTCCCGCAGCAAGGTTACCGGGTTCCGGGCTTGAAACCTGATAGTGTCATGCTCCAATCTACCCACATGTAAATGGGTAACTGACTCTGCTCTTGAATTTGGGAAGGCAAGGCAGCAGGTCGCCCCTCTTCATAATGTTGGATAAAGTATAGTGAAGTCTCTAACACTTCTGTCCCGTAAACCTTTAACTTAATTACACTTAATATTTGTCTTCCACTCATATGCTTACGTGTGTGAATGTGTGTGTGGTGTATGTGTGGGTGTGTCATAATAACCGTTACCTGTTAACCGTGGGCTAACCATCCTGTCTTTGCCTTCCCTGAAACAGTGGCTTTTTAAAAGGGAAACTAACATATACCACTCTTTAAAAATTAGATTTTATGTTGTTCTCTCCCTTGAATATAAAATTCTAACCAGAGATTCTTTTCTCTCTAATCGTGCTGACTGCATTACTCAGCTCTGTTGTCTATAGAAGGTATTCGGAATACACTCTTCGTTGGATCGCGGATTAATCTTTGCAATTGTTATATTTTTATCATCATATCCTTTTTTCGCGCTCCTTTCGGAGCATAGTGTTTTTACTGCAAATGGTCTCCCTTTTTATTGTTATTATTATTAATCAGAATCGACGTCATTGCACTCCGGTCAAACCCATAGGTGCTCAGTCTCCCGCAGCAAATGTCGAAGGGTATGAATGCTAATTGTTCCTGTTGCGCACTGGTTGTATACACGGCGGATGCGTCCTCTCATTCGCGCTGGTCTTACGTTTGATGCCGAATTCCAGCAGTCTTAGCCTTGATGATTCATCGATTGCAGTGTCATTTTCTAATAGACGAACATGAATTTCCCTTAGTATTTCTTCCTTATCCATGGCCAATGCACCTTTTATGTGTGCTCTTGAAGCTAGTCTGTCAGCTCTTTCATTGCCACGTACCCCGGCATGACTAGGACAGTGGATCCATTGAAATTACCTAGCATGAAGGACATGCTGTCGAAGCAATATTTTCAGCAGCTATTTGTTTTACATGATGGGGTTTACAATTCCACGCACAACCTCATATTAGTTGCCTTTTAGGACACGCATGAGAGAGCAATAGTCAGATTTATTCTTTGTCTGCGCAGAGATCCACTGGAACTATATGTTGTAGTTCTGTACTATATTTTATAAGCAGTCTGCAAATCATGTGCAGTCCTTAATAATTCGCTGTTACGGAGAAGAACATCAATATCACACGTACGTGGTTACTCGCACATTCACATAAACACATCCAAGAAAAAACAGATAGACTGGATAAATATAGCCAACAAATGGGATGAACATTAATCTGAAGACAGAAGTCATGTCACTCATTGTAAGAATTCATTAGCCCATAATGACAAGGAACCTAAAGCTATACCAGACAAACACATTCACATACCTAGGATGCATAGTAGCATCAGAAGGCGGAATAAGCAAAGACATCACCAACAGAATGAACAAAGCCAGACTGCCTTTGCCTGACTGGACAACATCTGAACGTCCTCTCAGTAGAGCACAAACACCACATTAAGATTAAATGAGAGTTGCGTACGTTCTGTACTTCTGTACGGTGCGGAATGCTGGAGAGTAACAGAGAAGGAAATGTTGAAATTGTCCTCTTTCCACACAACCTGCATGAGGAAAATTCTCTGAATTATTTGTTCAAATACCATCACCAACCAAGAACTGCTTACTCGAAGCAACCACGAAGACATGCGCACCAACATAACCGACAGACACTGGAGTTGGGTTGGAGAACTGTGGAGGCCGACATGCAAAGCATAAACCAGAGTTGGGGCACTGCACGAAGGATGGCCGCCGACCGAGCAAAGTTGCGGCAGTTTGTTGCTAACCGACAAGACACCACCAGACGTGACGGCCATTGACTGTTTTGACAGACCGCGACTAAGGATCCAAGAAGAAGAGATCCGCAAGTGGATTCCGCGTTGTTTTAAAGACTATCTTCATTGCACACGGACAACTCCATCAGTGCTTCGATCTTCTCCCTTAGTTCACACAAGGAGGATCTCAGCACAGTGCACGAACTCTGTAGCATCGGCGAGGATCCCAATGTGTGTATATTCTATAAATATCTTTGTGGTGGTTAGTTTACTTAATTTTTAAACTTTTCCAGGGCAGCGGTCGTATGGATTACTCTTTGCTCGTTCGAACTACTTTAAGGGATTTTTTACCGTGCGCAACCTGCACACGGGACCTTCTATTTTTTCATCCCTGTCTAAGAATTCTAGGCCTCCGATCTTACTACCTAGGAGACCAGGGGAAGTATGACATCATTAGGAACCTCCGGTTCTGAAAAAAATCCCATCAATTATATTCCCTGTAGTGGGAAGCGAACCCGTTACTCTTAGAACTCGAGTCTGACACCATTCCCCCTAGCCACTCCGACTGCTACTTCTGGGAATCTCTGGTGAGACCAAGAAACAATAGAATAACTATTCGCTCAAGCATGTCGTAAGAGGCGATTATTGTGAAAGCAGCTGGAAACTTAGTCATGTTAAAAACAAATTCCTACAGAAACCTTTGTTACATGAGCGTATAAAGGGTTTTGGCGCAGGTTTCTTTCACGCCTCCCCTCCCCTCGTACGAGACGAATAACAATAACTCGTCGGTATATGTGTGAGGACAATGGAATAAAACTCGTTTTATGCAATTTCGTTTAACGCTGCAGCCAATTTAATTTTCCGTTACTGTAATAAAGCTATGAGGGATTTGTTCACAATATATCATCTTCGGGACTTTGTCTCGTTTTGGCAAGGCTTGTTCCCTTCAACCGACATACAACGTCCGTCGGTTATATTAGGGCACATATCCAAATATAAAAGACCGTGAGGTGATGGCGTATAGAAAACGTAGTTCGTAAAAATAGGGTGGAAAAGGAGGAAAAATAAACGTTAATTTACAAGACCTCATCCTGCAAAACAAGCTGCCACAAAAACCACAAAAACAAGCCGCCACAGAAACCACAAAACAAGAGCACACGAGTGCTTGGTGCAGGCTTCCTGCCATGGCAAGGGGACCAGCTGCAGTTGTAGCTCCGTGCTCCATTAGGAGCGCAAAGGACAAGGATGATGATCAGTTTACAGCAAGAAGTTAGAGCCATGCTCGTGACATTGTTTAAAATGCAAGTACGTGTTTTGTATCTGTTTTCATTCGCGAGGCAAGCTTTGTTCAACACAATTAACAGATCCTTCGGTTACAAGGGATAATGTCCAAATATTAAAAAAAAGTCCTGGTTTGGTTACTGTATGGTTATGGCTAAGGATATCAGAAGTGACTGAAAACATAATCTGAAAATTCACGTATGAAGTCAAGCAATTTTTGCTACTTTTTAACACTTTCCTCTTGTCACATTTCGTGACAAAAATCCAGACCCCATCTTATGTGAAGTCATAAATACTTTAACCACGCTCCCTGTTGTTCAGTCTGCATTTCATTATTCTGAGCGCTGTCATCAATGTCATGTTTTCCGTCTGGCTGGTTTACACATTACATAAACCAGGTTCCACATGCTTCACGTGTTACTCCTACATTCAGCAGTTCCTATAAAATGGCCTTCCAGCAGATCACTTAACTGTGAACTTGTGTACCCATCTCTCGGACACGGACACGGCATTTGGCTGTGCAGTACTTTGCCAGGCATTCAAACATACTGATTCGCGTAATAAAAGTCAGTCAGCGAAAAAATAAAAAAAAACCAACGGTCTCCAAATAAATTGCCGTACTCAATGTGGTGATTTAAGGACTGAATAAGGGAAATTTGCATGGACAAGAAAATTGCTACAGATACCATCACTACAAAAACACACGAATGGCTTAGTGGAGGCTTCCTGCATGGGGACCAGATACTGTGCTGGGTCTGTGCTCACTAGGGGAAGGAAACGGACATAATGATGATGATGAGTAAATGTATGACAGTGATTTTGTTTCCTTGAGACGTTTGCTTTTGTATGGCGCAGTAACGCTCATTTCAGCCGTAGATAAATGTCCTTCGGTTATATCCTTACGCGCGCATATATATATATATATATATATATATATATATATATATATATATCCTTACGCGCGGAATATATATATACTATATATATATATATATATATATATATATATATTATCTAGATATTTTTTAAAACATCCTTCTATTATATATATATATATATATATATATATATATATATATATATATATATATATATATATATATATATATATATATATATATATATATATATATATATATATATATATATATATATATATATATATATATATATATATATATATATATATATATATATATATATATATATATTATATATATATATATATATATATATATATATATATATATATATATATATATATATATATATAAAATATGTTTTACCCTCAGGAACATTATAGAGCAGTGCTCAGAATGGCAAAGACAGCTGTACATTAATTTCGTTGATTTTGAAAAGGCTTTTGACAGTATACATAATGACAGTTTATGGAAAATACTTATGGAATTCCAAGCTGCATAATGTCAATCATAAAAAGCCTCTATGCCAACTTTACGTGTAGCGTTGGGCAGAGCAACCTAACCTTTGAGGTGATGTCGTAATTTTTAAAGATAGGTATAGAGATTTATTTGGTCCCATCTGAGTAGAAGCGATAGCGGTAAATAAGTGAGAAATAAGGTATAAGAAATAGATTTCACGAGTGAATAGTTTAAGAGTAGAATCTGTCACTGGATTGAGAAGATACTCTAGTCCAGCCTATCTTTACGACTGTAATTTATTATCAGACAATCCTACTCTCCATACATGTAACATATACGTTTAACCACTCACACACACACACAGTTATGTGACAACAAGACACACAAACGTGAAAAACTATGGATAATTGGGTATGGGGCTGACCAACACAATAAATTAAGTTTTGTTTAGTTTATTATCACTTAAACTTCTCACAACATCAAACATATAGAAATCAATATAAAGCAAGTTTACAGATATATGACAATAACCCCATAAGTGCCCTCCCCTCTGTTGAGAAAAGATCCCGCAAGAAGTTAATAACCCAAAAGGTCAAAGATTAACACTAGGGTATAGAATAGACAGTAAAGAAAAGAACCAAGCTCCTACTTAAGCTATCCAGTAAAAAATTTAAACAATAATTAAGAAAAAAAAAAAAAACAGAAGTTTGCAGGTATAATGTTTTCTGTAACAAAAGAAAATATTTCACTCTCTCTCTCATCTGTTATACGTGGCCACTCATTCGCTCCTTACCTAATCTGGTGAAATAATGTTTTGGAAGAATAATCCATGAATGTGCATATAAAGTCCAGTAGTTGGTATAATCCAAATCGGGCCCTAGTTCCTCCAGTAATAATTAAATGTTACACGGGGAACGCCTAATTTGGTGGTAGTTTTCTGGATACACAATTGTCACTTAGAATATGTAATACCGGAACTCTCTGAGATACGGCATTCCCAGTAAACAGCAGGGAAAACGCATGGTTGCTAAAAAAACTGTTAATTATGAATGATGATGATAATCCTATCGGCTTGCACTGGGTGAGTACCGATTATGAAACAGCGTTATCTCCTGGATAAAATGCACTTGGGTAAACGACTGTTAGTAGTCGATAAAAATGTTATGTTCATTGCCGCAGCGGGCTGATAAATTTAATAGAACAATCTGGATATTTATAAGTCCAGTTTAGCTCTAGTTACAGTTCATATGCCTTCAGTAACTGAGAAAAAGGCCCACAATTAGAGAAAACACGCTGGCGCTGGTTTTGACCAAGTCTATATTGAGAAGAAAACAGACATTTAACCAAAATGACAATCTTATCCTATCACGCTTAAAGTGTGATCTCTTATCCTCTCCGTCCTCTAATTAAATTAAAAGGCACACGGTATTTTAAGCTTATACTATCACGCTTCGCTTAGCACGTACGGATTTGGGTCTTAGGCATGCAGCCGACACCCCCCCCCCACCTCTTTCCGACCTGGTAAAACACTCAGCGCACGATGTCAGTTATAATTAAATTATGACTACGCCCTTAACAAATATCGCCTGCCATTACTAGTTAGTTGATTGCTGGCGTCTATCGGTTTTAACACATGATATGAACACTAGTCATTTAAAAAATTTTACACACAAAGAAATATACTGAAGCACATTAAAAACGCACCACTATTATATACTGATGCCGAGAAGCTGGAAAAAAAGTGTGGGAATGGATTTTCCCCGTGTTTTCATGAGGTAGAGAGCGAATGGCTGCTGAAATGGAAATTGCATGATTCAACCCACGGGTTTGTGTACAGACTACATGAAAACAATGAAAGTTACACGTACAACACGATTCCCAACAGCTATGACCCTGAAAATGTGTACGCGTTGTAGCAGTATCCTCGGTATAAAAAGGCCGTTGAGACAAAACACCCAGTACATGTGCTTGAAATGCCACGTCTATCTGAAAACGACCGCCAACGAGCCATTGGTATGTTGGAGACCGGAATGAGCTCGCGGGCCATTGCCAGAAGGATGAATTGCCACCACAGCACTATTGTACGTCTCAATGAACGTTACGGAACCACTGGCAGTGCCCGGGATAGACTTCGGAGCGGCCAACCACGAGTTACTACCCCTGCGCAAGATCGTCATATTGTGCTGAGTCACCTGAGGAATCGTTCTCTCCCGGCAAGTCAAACAGCAAGAGCAATAGTGGGTAGACGTGGGCAAGTCTCTCGAATGACAGTCATACGACGACTCAGAGCTACAGGCCTTACTGCAAGACGACCTTATGTTGGGCCAAACTTGATTCACAGACATCGTCAGCAGCGCCTGCAATGGACAGAGCAACATGTCAGATGGACTAGACTGCAGTGGAATGCTGTCCTATTCACAGACGAGAGCAGATTCCACATATCCTTTGCTGATGGACGTATGCGGGTTTGGCTACGGCGTGGAGAGCGCTTTGCAGATTGCTGTGTTCGCCAGCACAACCGATTTGGAGGTGGCAGTATTCACATTTGGGGAGGATTCAGTTTTCACCATCGCTTGCCTCTTCACGTCTTCCGTGGAAATGTTAATGCAGTGACATATCGAGATGAGTTTCTGGATGCATTGGTTGCTCCTGCGTTCACAAATTATCCAGACTTGCAGCTTCTCCAGCAGGATAACGCACGTGCGCACACCGCATGCATTACGCAGCAATATCTACAGCAGCAGAACATTGTGACGATTGATTGGCTTGCCCTATCACCAGACATGTCCCCTATAGAACATCTGTGGGACGAGCTTGAACGCAGAGTCTACAGGCAAGATTCTCCAGCTAATCTGCAACAGCTCGAAGCTGCTCTTACACGTGAATGGGACTTGATTCCCCGGAATTTCCTTCAGAGACTTATGCGTTTCATGGGGAGCCGCTGCCAAGCTTGTTTGCAAGCACACGGTGGACATACCAGATACTGAGGATAGTGTGAATGAATTTTTGTATTGGTTGTATTATTGGTTTTCTCCTTTGCCTGCACAGAATGCAATGAATTTCATAACAATCAAATGTACAAATTAATTACCAGCATGGATTCATAGGAAAATGAATAAAGATTCCAAATATATAAACTTTTAAACACTATATTTACATTTCACACTCTGTTCCTGGATTATACAGGTGGTGCGTTTTTAATGTGCTTCAGTATATAATACGCATACTAGTCTGTCACTTTATCCGTCACTCTTAACATTATACTTAAGTCAGCTAAAAAATGGTTGATGAATTTTACATTACTGAACCCCTGGTAAGAAAATATCCGCGCGTTTTGCTATTTCGCTAGTCTTAATGCTAGAGAATAGCAGTGAATAAAATGGTAAAACTTTTAACACATTTAATATTTAAGCACATCTTAAATTATTACCACAATCAGAAACTTAAATCCCCACGGGACAATTTACACATTTGCACGCTCAGCCATTGTAAATAACTGACTGAGACTTACCCGAGAAAGAAGGAAGAAAAAGGATACACTGGTTCCCTACCAATTAGAGAAAAAAATACAGAAAAGAAAATACTGTTATTACCTGAGATACCTAATCCTTATAATTAGTTATCTAACTATCGCTGCTATTAACTGGCAATAAAGGTTCCTAATGCAGACGACTACGCCAAATAAATGGTAGTTCAGACTAATCAACTAACACAAAACTAAGTTACTACCGTGGAAACACACAAAAATTTTTATAGCAAAAAATTTTAAAAAAATATTAAAGGAGGAAAAAATAAAATCCCCTTAATTTTTAAGTCCACCTACGAGTTCACCCCTGAAGTCAGTTCGGGTAAGGGAGGCTATTAACTGGAAGAGATTGTCCGAACGCGCTCCTTAGCTTAGCTCAAAACACCTTCTGATTAAAAAAAAAACCTGTGATTGTTACACAATCACACGCTACCAGCGGCTTTGTATTACAAAATCAATACATAACATAACTCCGACAAAAATCACCCTGTAAATCTAATTGTATATACTCTAACAATGCTGTGGAAAAAACAATAGATATATTTGTGTGGTCAGCAAGCCAATAAACAGATCGTTTGTCTAGGGGATAATTATTTTTAATGTTATTAAACTCACGTGACAACCACATTCTTTCTCTATCTAGATTAGAGAAAAATTATCTATTAGACTTAAGTCAAATGTCTAGATACAGATTAGATCCAAGTTTGGAAACAAAGTCAATCTGACGTACTAGAAAACTCAATCTAAAGAATTCGCACCTTTTCAGTGGTACTTGTTCAAGAATCTATATCAAAATCCCGATAGACGAGAAAATTTCTGTCGTACTTGCTCAGGATTAGAGTTCAATTCCCGAAAAACAAGCCCTCATTTGTCGTAGATTTTCGATAGGGGAATTAAGACATAGTTTGGTCCCTTCTGAATAGAATTAGAACAGATGGAGACTCAATGAGAGATAAGATAAGAAATAGATTTTCACGTGTGAGATGGTGTAAAAAATAGGTAGAATCTGTCCCTGGACTCGAGAAAGATCCTCCAGTTCAGCCTATCTCTACAACAGAACTTTGTTTGTCAGACAGATTACCAAAATATATACTAATATATATATATATATATATATATATATATATCTATATATATATATATATATATATATATATATATATATATATATATATATATATATATATATATATATATATATATATATATATATATATATATATATATATATATATATATATCAACCACTCACATACACACACACATAAGTGACGACAGTTAGATGCACAAACGTGAAAACTATATCAATGGAATAGGGATATTTTTGGGACAAGCTGACCAACACATGTAAATAAAGTTTATGTAAATTTTATTTACCATAAAAAAACTTCACAACAGCGATAATTTGAATATCAATCAAAATACAAATAAACATAGGTTAATGAATTACTCAAGAAATAGACCCATAGGTGTAATCCTCCCTCCCTCTTATGAGACAAGATCCCGTTAGAAGAAAGTTATTAACCATCAAAGAGTCAAAGATTTTTACGCAATGGTCTAGGATTTCCCCCTACAGTAAAGAACAGAGTTTATACGTTAATCTATTCTGAAAGGGACAGTGTTAACAAAACTTATACATTTAAAATAACCAACGTGAGTACATGGATTCTACAAGAGATATATATGAGGATTATTCATTCATCCTTCCTCTCTTCTCAGATAACCGTGGCCACGTACATTCGTTCTTACCTAATACTTGAGTTGCACCTTCTGGAACAATCTTTAGGACACACGCACACAGCAAATCCAGTGTTAGTTTTGGCAAAGAAAACCCCAGCTCCACAGAGATAGATTAAATCCACTTCTCCGGGGAACGTTCTCTTTGTTATTTTTATTTAGGACTGCTGTTTATGTCACATTGATTAGACCAGGTAAGAAATTGAACAGTGCTCACAGTGTCAGAAACTTGGATTTTCCAGTACATAGGAATGTCAGGTCGGTAACTTCTCTCAGTATAATAATTCCTTGTCACACCACAAATGGTCACACGTCGGGAAATGTTAATGTTTGAGATTTTGCCACTACGGGCTGAATGTAAATGCAATTTGGGAAAGAAATATCAATCTAGATCTATAAGCCCAGTTACAATATTTATTCTTAATGTTCTTTGGGTTGGTACTCTGTCTCTTTCTGGGTACAAACACAATGCCAGACATATTTACCTTGAAGACCCAGGTATTAAGTAAAAAAAATGTTCTTTCGTATGGTTATTCTCCGATATATATGGAAGCCGCTGGTAAGGTTTAGGGTTTGACCCAATACTGTGTAAAGGAGAAAAAAATACAAGTACTTAACCATAATATAGTTTTTTTTTTTTCGTACGCCCGCTAATACTCGAGGCGAAATCTCAAGTTATTATTTATGTCTAACCTGGCATTGATTTTACGTGAGTATCCCTTTTTTCTTGTACAGAGACAGGTGTCCCTCGCCATTCAGGCAAATACTCTCCGATTTCGGAGGTACCCATTACAGCTGGGTCGGCTCAGGAGCCGCCAATCCCTGGTCGACGACACTTCTTCAAATGTCCTCGCCAGGTCTCGAGTTAATCCAGTCCAAATCCCGGTCGACGAAAAATCCCCAAATGCCGTCACCCGGTTTTGATCCTGAATCACCCGGTCGCCAGAGCGGTGTGGTAACCACTACGCTAGCGCGGCTCACCATAATATAGTATTCTCAATCCTATCCTTACCCCGCGTAAAACATATGTTTATCCACTTCGGTTATTTAACTAAAATTATAAACTACAAGCTTAGAGCTTGTCTTATCGTTTAAAATAAATTCTAGTCATTTATAAAAAAATTAATCATCATGAATTAGAAATAAATACATATTTGGTCAATACTCATGATGAACAATGCATTTACTAGTTGGTTAAAATATTCTCTGACTGGTTACTAGCAATTAATTAAATTTATGTTATAGCTGGAATAGTTTAGCTAGAAATTATTATTTATTCTGCTAGCCTATGTAACACAGTAAATCTTAGAGAAATATAAATGACGGACCTATCTAGTAAATCACTGCACAAAAATCTTAGAGAAATATAATACGGACTTAACTATTAATCACTCAAACTACTAGTAAATATAATTACCTCCACACAAAACTTATAAGACTATCTCCAACGAAAAACTAAGAAACTCCACTAATACAAGTGATCTAGAAATCGAAGCTAGAGGTCTTTAAAATCTGAGGAGTACTGAATAATGGATTTTAAAAGCTGGAGAATATATATTAAATCTCCAGAAAATCGCTCGTACTTGCTAGATATGACACCTTTACTCAGATCTCGGGCTTTTCCTCGTTCGATCTGCAAATCTGAGGAAATTTTCACGCTTTTGCCGCTTGCAGACTCTGCAATCGAGCGAAGCCCGTCCTTTGATCTGGCGATACTCACCGTGTTTAATTACCTATCAAACGAACGGATTCAGGGGAAGGTAATAGAAATTGTCTCTTCTTGGTTCCAAATTATCTGCTCCTTCTACTCAAATTTTCCTCCCTGATCACTGCCTAAGGAAAAATACGTTACAACTATCATTAGGTTATCTACCCTTGAGCCCAAATTTACGACTTTGTTAAATAGTCGCCCCTTTCCTACGCGTTCCGTCTCACCCTGTTTGATCTTATTACGACGATTTTCAATCGCTGGCGTTTAATTACAGGTAACCGGCTCAACGTTAGCTAAATAGGACTGTTATTAAACATTCCTAAGGAAATAGAGAACAGAAAATAAAATTGGCGTGCTAATTTAAGAAAAAGAGACAGATCTCTGAGTGTATGAGGGTTTTATGTTAACAAAACGTGTGTAGGTGAAAGCCAGGTGAAAGAAAAATGTAGATAATGAAATAGATATATGAAAGCTATTATCATAATATGTCACACCGAATACCATCACCAACCAAGATCTGCTTACTCAGAGCAAGCAAGAGCACATGCACACCATCATAGCTGGCAGACGCTGGAGCTGGCTTAGCCATGTCCTCAGAAGAGACCCCGATGCCATCACAAGAACAGCTATGCAATGGACCCCTGAAGGAAAACGAAAGAGAGGCCGACCAAAAACAACTTGGCGGAGGACTGTGGAGGCTGAGATGCAAAGAATGAACCAGAGTCAGGGCACTGTACGAAGGATGGCCACCGACCGAGCAAAGTGAAATCAATTTGTTGTTGTCCTACAAGACGCCACCAGGCGTGATGGCCACTGACTGCTTTGACGGTCGGCGGCTAAGGATCAAAGAAAAGAAGAAGCTCTCATATGGTACAAGATCACAAACATGGAACTGAAGACTTACTTACTTAGTCGTTCCTCTTCTACTGTGAGGTGTAGAGGTTTGGAAGAGAGAGCGCCATACTATCCTATCGGCTGTTTTCCTTCTGGTCTGGTTCCACTCTAGTCCTCGGTCCTTGGATCTGAACACAAGAACCAGAAAAGTAATCGTGGAACAAGAGATGACAAGGAGACGGCTGTGACAGATATGAAACACTTGAGGCAAATTTGTTGATAACATCACAGAAGAGTTCTTATTCTGGAATCTTCAGGGTAAGAGGTAGAGGAAATACAAAGAGAAGAGAACTTGAGATAGAAATGAAAGGCATGAAGAAGACATAAATCAATACCCTTTAGCTCCCCAAGGAGCATAGGCCTTCAACAAACACATACCAAGTCTTCCTGTCCCGTGCCATCCGCTCAAGTTCTTTCCATGTTTTCCTCATCATTTTCACCTCTGTTTCCAGTTCTCTTCTCCATGTGTTTTTTGGGTCTACCTCTGCCTCTCTTTCCCTGTGGATTTCAGAACAAGGACTGCTTTGTAATGCTATCAACAGGTTATGAGGAAGACATGGACAGACCTTATGGTAACGGCACGAGACATGAGTACTTGATATGCGTTTGTTGAGTGCCTATGATCCTTTGGAAGCTTAAGATGGCGAGTGAATGAAAGAATCACGCTTCTCAACACACACATATATTTTATGATATTTATGTTTTAGCAGCTGTTATTAAATCTAGGCTGCTACAAGAAGTCAGCTGGTAGAAGTGGTTTGGTTGAGTTTGGTTGAGTTTGGTTGAGTTTGGTTGAGTTTGGTTTAGTTTGTTGAGTTTGGTTGAGTTTGGTTGAGTTTGGTTGAGTTTAGTTGAGTTTGGTTTAGTTTGGTTGAGTTTGGTTTAGTTTGGTTGAGTTTGGTTTAGTTTGGTTTAGTTTGGTTGAGTTTGGTTGAGTTGGTTGAGTTTGGTTTAGTTTGGTTTAGTTTGGTTGAGTTTGGTTGAGTTTGGTTGAGTTTGGTTGAGTTTGGTTGAGTTTGGTTGAGTTTGGTTGAGTTTGGTTTAGTTTGGTTGAGTTTGGTTTAGTTTGGTTTAGTTTGGTTTAGTTTGGTTTAGTTTGGTTGAGTTTGGTTTAGTTTGGTTTAGTTTGGTTTAGTTTGGTTTAGTTTGGTTTAGTTTGGTTGAGTTTGGTTTAGTTTGGTTTTTAAGGTAGAGTGACAAACTGTCCTGTTTTCCCCGAATTTATCCTATTTTTAACCTTAAGATCGGGCATCCGGGCGGCATTTTTTTTGTTCAAAAGTGCAATTTGTCCAGCGTTTTCCTCTCGGAGATTGAACAACACATCGTCAAGGAGTATTTTCCAAACAAATATTGAATGAATTGCATAGGACTATAGTTAAGTTGTTGAAGTGTAAAACTATATTAAACCCGTGATAGACATTCTTGAGCAGCGCTTATGTCAAGAGTCTGTGCACTAGAAGATTGTAGCCGCGTATACCGTAATTTTCTTCAGATACAGACTATATCCCACTACAAAAAACAGAAAGAGGCACAGATTAACATAAAATAAATTCTTATGAGAAACAGAAGATATTAAAAAAAGTTTGACACAGATTTTTAATTAGGCTAGCTTCGCTTGTAGATGCCAAGCATTGGTCATGTGATATCCCCAACCAATCGTAAGGCTCAGTACTGTTCTGCCGGCAGGAATTGAGAACAGGACGCCATTCAGTCAGAAAAGGAAAGCGAATCCATGCAGACGTGTTTTAGTCTAGCGCTGTGAAATTATTAGTTGAAGAGATCAACTTTAGACTTTTTCATCCATTGTGCATTCTAGGATGTTGTGTGATATTGTGTTTTCAGAATATTGTAAGTATTAACCAAAATTTGATTTCACTTGGTTAATAGATCACACGGCTAAGTCTACGGCAGACTTAGGTTCGAAGATAAAAATGAGAAAATGAAAACCTAAAACCTTGTGGAGAGAAAATTCTCTATGAATTGGAGAAAAGTAAACCTATGGATTCCCACATCAAAACAAAAGAAAGCTTTGGCATAAAGAACTATACTGAAGAGCCGGCAGTATATTTGCGAGAACAGAATCTAAATACTCAACGTAAGAATACAGTAGAAACAAGGAGATAGTCTCGTGAATAAATGAAGAATTAGAAAAGGAGCAAAAGAAACTTTGCATTAATGAAATGGTACCAGATGTTTTACACAAATTGTTAACTGCTGCACATATGCCTGTATCATAGACATTGTTGTATTTGACCACGTTCAGTTTTGCAAGTAAAGACTATTAAAAGTTATTGCTGTAAAACCCAATGCTGTTGAAGAATCATATGCTTGCAGTTGGCCATCATACAAATGAATCAATGTATCATATAAAAAACTAATCGCTACAGGTGCAACAAATAAAACCCATCTGCTCTAACATAAAACATCATAGAGGATTATCCCCGAACCTGGTTAACTCCTGTAAGACTGTAAGAGAGCAATTACCAACTCTAGCAGACCAGCTAGTATCTAAACCTAACACTCTCTGCAAAGAAACAGCAACCCCCAACTGCCCCACCCGGCCACACATAACTCTATTTGGTGCCTAGTGACCAGTCCTCTACAAAGAGCAGAAGAAATCCGACTATAATCAACCCTAGTGCATAAGGAAACCACGATTTACAAGGAATAAATAAGACTGGAAAATGCATTGACAACAAGAGTATAGGCAGGCCAGCCCATACAGCTATCGTTTTACACATGAAAATACCTGGACAATGCATAACAAATACGTTCCGCGCCACCCGCCCAATTTCAACAAGAGAAATGAATATTGTCTCCCAGGAAGTTATCCTAAAGTAGACGCATATCCCACTGCCCCATATACATATGTATATGGCTCGCATACTGGAAGCTATTATGCTGTAGACCTACAGAAACCTAATGCATGTTTTACTGAAAAGGAAGAAATGTTATACAACTCTACAACGGGAGGTTGCTATACCTCTAAACACGTACACAGACGAAGCGAAAACCCTTCACATGAAGGAAACAGAAAATCTTACATCCCAGATGAAGATGATGACAGTTGTTCAACCCATCGTAGAGTAACATACGCGGATAGGCGAAGTTACAGTGTTTACAGTAGAAACAACATATATCAACGTAAAAGTCGTCCTCAGCTTGACAGAGATAGACGATTTATTGATTACCGGACATACGAAAAACCACATAAAACATGGCAGAAACGGAGGTATCCGATCCACGCTGTTCCCCGTTCGAATCCCCAGCACACAAAATCCCTGCCCCCATGAGACAAACACCTCCATATTATCGCCACAGAGAAACAGAAAGCAGACCACGTATACTATCATCGATCAGGTATAATGACAACAAGACAAGGCACACGACGGCAGCTAACAAACACTGGAACACATTGAATAAACGAGCTCAAAGAATGACAGTAAGAAATTTCATTACTGCGGTTCAAACAGAAAGTTATGGGAATTCAAAAACGTAACATCAGAGAATGGACAAGTTTGCCTCATATCAACAGAAGATGGACGGAGGGCACAAGTAGGTCCAATAAAGTCAGGAAACAAAGATCACAGCCGCCAACAAATACATTTAGGCCATAATAACAAGACACAGTTAACCCTCACGTAGATAAATCAACCCAAGCCAACAACGCAAGAACCTCAAACCAAGATGATTTGTACAAAACCAACGATGGTTTGTGTAGCAACATAAACTGACAATACCAAGTCAACGTTTATCCACACTCAAACTTACTCCCGCAGTGACCATTCGTCAATCGATACGTACCACACTCCCAGTTCAGGCAGCTCCAGTTGGAATACTAGTGAAGAACAACCACTGCTATACCAAAAGAACAAGGTTGGTCGTTACGAACAATCAGATCCTGAAGAAACCATCCCCAAACAGTTTGTGGAACCATATACCACAAATCCTTATTGATGACGACACAATGTCCTGTGTATCAAACTCAGATAGTGGTATCGAGTCAATATTCAGCATCCCACCAGTACAGGTTCACACCACAGTTGAATCGTTTTTTTCCTGAGCCTCACGAATCGCCTCCTGTGGCCACATTTGTAGAATTGCCACAACCGCCAGTCATGTCACCTCCAGCTACACCGGTTTCTTCAGCTACCCACCAAACAGTCAGTCCCAGTACCAAACGCCTGTGTCTCCCCGAGCCTGATGAATCGCCCCCACCACGAATCCCGTCACATCGCCACAAACTCACGTGAAAAGACGAAATAAGAAGAAAAGAAAACACGGTCCCAAACAACATCAGGATGTTCTCAAACTACACTAAGATACATCAGCCGCACATCAACAGGCTAAGTTGAAATCATCACAGTCCTCACCGACCTCCTCAGTGCCCCATCAGAGAGTCAAAGAAACGTCACCTGACACACCCATCAACACTGATAGTCAATACGATGATCCCCCCCTAAGCAGCGAAGACATGGAAGAGCTGAGAAGATGGAGAGAACGATGGAAAATTCAGAAGCAGGAATTCGACAGGCGGCTTATAGCAGAACACCTAGGCGTTCCGCTGCCCTGAAAAGAAAAACACGCCCAAGTGTCTTCATGTACATGCCATCCCATGTACGGCCAACGCAAAAGTGCACTTACTTTTTAACAATGTACTAACGTTTTTAAATGTACTCTATTTTCAGACTATGTGACTATGTTTCAAAGTGACAGTCCTAGATTGCCTTAATACAGTGTGAGATGTCAAAGCCAAACCCAACAAGTTGTTCCCCGGACATAATCTTATGACGACCAGCGAACACTCAAGAACAGCCCACAGAGGATTCTAGTTAGACATTTTATGGTTTTGTGAAATAAAGATGACACAAAAGATACAATGTTCCTTGTTTACAGACACCCTCATTAGTCAGACAGTTTTGATGTTTAAAATGTTAACTCACACAACCTCACCTATAGCACATGTGTACCACTGATTCTGCTGTAACATTGATCTACACTTTTGTAACTGATCATATTCCACGCTTCATTCACTAGACTTCTTGTCCTTACAGTTCCAGAGCCCAGTGATTCATTGTCCATGCATCTTCATGCAAGCACCCTTGTACGAGAAATTTTCTTCTTACCTGATACTAATATCTTTGTTCCCAATTATCCTACCTCATCTAATATATATCACTTAGATCCATCACACTGACACCACTATGACATCTGTAATTATTATTGCATGCTATCCTATTTTCTCCACAGGATTTATTTATTTTAGCATGTTCACAAAAATTTGTTTACTTCGCATAAGAAATTGTATATCCAACTTTTAATTCACTATTGTAAGATTTTCCTCACTCCACTATCACACATCCTTAACTTACTATTTTTCTCTCCACTATTTTGAAGATGACATTCTAGACATGAGTTTTTCTATCCAAATCATTTTCCATCCTTTCGTATTACAATAATGTTGTAATCAGGAGATCTAAAATTTTCCCCTATCTTTCAAGAACTTACAGTATCCTCTCCTCACCCCTTATTGACAGCAGTCACCACTATGTTAATTATTTTCTGACCTTATCTATTGCTTGCAGCCCTACTGTTTAGAATTGGTGGTATCTCTAGTGTTTAGAGAACTGAGTATTATCATTCTCTTGAAATTGTGATACATTGTCAGAAAAGAATCGAAATTTTGATATATTGAAAAGAAAGAAGAAAAATTGCAAACCAGAAAACGGAATGTTTTTATAGAATGTGTTATCTGTTTATATGCCACCCTCACACATTTTGATGATATGATGATAAGCCAATATTGTAAAACATTGACTGCCCTGATGTTAGCAGCCGACATAAAAGAAAAGAAAAATAAGAGAAAATAAATCACCATATCAGAGTGAGCAATTAGTTTTTACTCCTACTGCCCATTACCAGTCATACCCCCACCAGCATGATCTCTGACACTCCAGCAGTATTTTGTTGATACTGCCTATGACAAGTAGACCAATGACATTTGCGCATGCTGAATTTTTGCAAATGAAATATCCTTTGAGAGCATTTGTATATGCTGACCCCAGATTGAACAAATTGCAACTATTTGTTGATGCTGCCTTTGCCCCATGTTAAAGAAATGACATTTGCACATGCTGACTTAGCAAATGAAATACCCCTCTATAGCATTTGTATATGCTGACCCCACATTGAACACCCCATTACCGGATGATAACCACTAATGGCACATGAGAAGAAGAAGCAACTGTTTAGTGATGATGAAGATGCCATTTTATATTATGGTGAAATTTTATGTTGACACAACTAATGTTTTGCTGTGTGGAAATTTTTTATGAACCACTAATGCAAATTAAATAATACAACAAACCAGAGGATTGAAATATGATTGAGACATTGTGACAATACTGAGCTTGGATCACCCTTATGATATATGGACCAAGAACAATGTAACCCCACGGACTGACGTGTCATGGATCCATATACAATGGATGGATATAATATTATAAAAGAGTACCCAGATTGGACATCCATATTGCTAAATCACGGATTACCATGGGAATAAATGTACCCTCATGCCCCATAATAATAATTAACTTAAATTATTATAAATTTAAGAAATATAAATTGATCATCTGGCTGTAGCAGCAGATGTTATAAACACCATAGAGTTCTGAAAAACCTTCGACCTGCGAAGACAGAACTGGTGTTGACAATGTAAATGTTATATATATGATTGATTGCATGATGTGTTGTTGTAAAATATTGACAGCTCATAAGGTTCACTAAGGATATATTTCTGGTTATAACAAGAGAACTAGACAGGATCCACATAGCATGGAATTGTGGAAAGACATACAATGATGCATTGAGAAAAAAAAAAGGGAACAAAAGAAGAAAAATGTTACACTATACCCATGGAACCAGAGATCAGTAAGGATACATAGTAGCCAGAGTGCCAGGAACCTTGTCTTGAGAAAAGAAGAAAAATGGAATATAGAAAATTTATTTCAATGACATGTAAACATATTCTGTTAATGATTGATTGAATAAGTTGATGTATAAACATTGCAACAAAGTTAGTGCAAAGTTGATTTTTGCAAAAGACTAGTAATAATAAATAATAATTTTAAGCTATGGCTCACATATGAGAATAACGTGTTGACAGAAAACAGGAAAGAAAAAAAGAAAGATTTCAAACAATTAGAAATGGTTGAGTCATAAATGGACAGGATCACTACCAGACCCATTACCTATGGATATTGGATACAAACATCACATATTTTGAGAAAATGTAATAGAGAACATTCTCTACAGTGATAAACTTGGAACGAATTCATATACTTACCATTTGGAAAATGTCAAATATAGGAAACATTCAGACACAACAAAATAAGAATAAGCTATGAGGTTTTAATGCTTTTATTGTGAACAATATGATTGCATGTAAACATGTAAATGGTTACATTATAATTTAGAAGTCTTCACCCATATGACTAGCAATGTTTTTTTTTATATAATAACAATGACCAACCAGATCATTTATTAGAAAAGAAAACATTATGGTTAACCAAAGAAGGATAAACTGTTTTATGGAGATAAGATCAACATGACAATAAGGATGTGGACACCTTCAAAATCTCTATGAATAAACTGTAAAATACTTGGATTCAAAAGAATAAATAAATTACACCCATGATTATGGAACATCAGGAAGAAAATAACTTCAACATTTTTAGAGTACTTGAAGCCTTGGGATATGAAACCAATGACAGGAACAGAAATGATATTACCCCCCGCCCCCCCCCCCCCCCCCACAATGACTAATAATATGTTGTCAACATGCATTTAGTTATGATTAAGTTATACAAATATGATATACTTTGCTCATATTTCCCAGTGTTGCCACTTGTCACATTTTTTTGAGTGATGACCTTATAAATGTTTTCGAGATTTTATTGGTCAGTGTTGCCAATGTGAAAATTTGATGAAAAATGTTGTAAAATGCTGGATAGTTAAAAAATTTTTTGAAGTTGATGTCCATCCCTAAGTTTTTATATAGAAGTTGATCTCATATAGAGATAGGACCCTAGTGTAAGAATTAGATTAAATTTTTCCGAAACATTTTTAGACTTAGAAAATTTTTTGAACTTTAAATTTTTCAGAACATTTTTTTTTGGAACTTAAGAAATTTTTGGGATAAATTTTTTAAGATTTGATAGTACTCAAATGTCTCCCTACGGGATACATTTGCAGGCCCCCGGGATCTGTATGTAGCCGCCTATACCGTAATTTTCTTCAGATACAGACTATATCCCACTACAAAAAACAGAAAGAGGCACAGATTAACATAAAATAAATTCTTATGAGAAACAGAAGATATTAAAAAAAGTTTGACACATATTTTTAATTAGGCTAGCTTCGCTTGTAGATGCCAAGCATTGGTCATGTGATATCCCCAACCAATCGTAAGGCTCAGTACTGTTCTGCCGGCAGGAATTGAGAACAGGACGCCATTCAGTCAGAAAAGGAAAGCGAATCCATGCAGACGTGTTTTAGTCTAGCACTGTGAAATTATTAGTTGAAGAGATCAACTTTAGACTTTTTCATCCATTGTGCATTCTAGGATGTTGTGTGATATTGTGTTTTCAGAATATTGTAAGTATTAACCAAAATTTGATTTCACTTGGTTAATAGATCACACGGCTAAGTCTACTAATCGCTACAGGTGCAACAAATAAAACCCATCTGCTCTAACATAAAACATCATAGAGGATTATCCCCGAACCTGGTTAACTCCTGTAAGACTGTAAGAGAGCAATTACCAACTCTAGCAGACCAGCTAGTATCTAAACCTAACACTCTCTGCAAAGAAACAGCAACCCCCAACTACCCTACCCGGTAACAAGATTCCGAGCATGCTTGTTGGAAACGAAGAGGCGGAGTTGTAGTTTGTGTGACAAGTTCCTGTGACAACTTGCCCAATCTTCTCTTCATTTTTTTTATTATTTACGGACATCGTTTTTTTTCTCATCCTCAATGCATGATCGCAAAGTCCCGGGAAGTGTCACTTGCGGAAATTCTCCTAGTATTCAGTATTTTCTCCTCGCTATTTTTAGATACGACGTCATTGTTGACCAATGACCTCGGTAGCTAGGAACCTGTTTTAATTTAAGACTGCTTAAGCTGATAAAACGAGTTTAGGCCACTTAGGAAAACATCACGTGACTTTTAACCTTATTGATTGGAGCGTCTAAAACGAGGCTAATGTCACATGATGCACGCTATGGATCACGTGTCCAAGCGGAAATGTCCCGCTAAAAGTGCGCCAAACACGGGCAATCTTCACTTGCCCGGAACCCTTGAGACAGCTAGGTCTAACCCAATTATCGGCGAATTCTCGCATTAAAAGCACTGAAGCCACGTGTCTAATTGCGGGTTAGCGTCCATCTTTGAGTAGGTAAGTGAAATCTCGCTAGAATATAATGTGATGAAATGTGTAGTACCTTGCAAAATCGACGCAAGATTGGTATGTTTACTTTATTCATATTTTTGTTTTACGATCACATCCAGCCACATGTGATCGGGTATATTTTATGATCCCACGGGATATGTACATGTTCATAATAATGTATAACGGGAATATATATATATATATATAGCTATTAATTTCCATATTATTTGATTATTTTCGACCCGACGTTTAGACTAACGGAAATTAATAGTAACGATAATGTTGACCGACCGTGACATATATTCATTATAAATTATATGACGATGCGACCAGACATGAAGTGTGTGATAATGTTGTCAGACAATTCTAAAACACGGATGTCCAATTATTTGTTAAATTCATCATAATGACATGACGATTAGGCTAGAGGCACAGAACTAGAATACTGTTGCCGACATTTCTATGATAAATTGGGTGGGTTTAACTGACATTTATAATAATTCATCGGGTTAAGCTGACGATAAATCAGTCTAAAGAATTATAATACTGCCACTGGGGCAGAGAAATATAATAAAGGACAGACAGGAGAAACTTGAATTCAAGATTAGACTCTAGACATATGATGTTAGAGACTAAAATCTGAGGTGACGGGCAGAGGGACGGCTTAGGGAAAGACTGCTTTCTAAAGCTAGAAAATTAATGGAGCCGTCGTATTTGTCTTCAGTCTATGGTGGAGCCTTGCACGACAGTCCAATCTCAGCGCAGAATACGGAGTCGAGCACAGAGAAGGCAAATCCGAACCATTCAAGACCTACCGGGGCAACGTCAGGAGACCGGAGAACTAACCACACTTCACTATCAGCCGGGGGCTGAAAAGCTAAGTCCACGACAAAGGAAACTCACCTAATCAATGCCACAAAGTTTAGTCATCCATGATGAAAAAACACGTGAATTGTGAGACACATAATACATACAGCAGACACTAATTCCATCGACAATACTATCATTCACCATCTATTCACTTTATTGCAATAAACCAATTGGGTGTATATACTGTACCCCACGCTTTGTTCCTTCCATTAGATGTTGAATATTGTCTATGTTTATCTTCCTTTATAAGGGAGGGGGGGGGCTCGTAAAATATAATATAATTTAAAGAATAATAATAATAGATAACTGAGAAGGGGACGACGGTAGCGAGAGACCAAATATCTCCTTACAATCTTTTCCAGACCTGTCGAGTTAGGAGAATTTACCCTCTTCGTCACCCTTTGGAAGTGGGAAAACCCAGCAGGGATTCCTTGAGCCAAATCTTCCACATCAGATCTATTATTTCCTCTAAATAATTCTCTTATCCTTTAAACGCTACGTGACACTGGTGTCTCGGTCCGGGATTTGAACTTATGTATTTTATCATACCTCTGGGATAGTATCATCCATTCAGTCATTACAGTATACCATTTTAACACATGTATTTTCACACAGTGAGCTCTAGAAAGACAGAAAACATTTTTTCTAGAAATTCAGGCATTGATTGGTGAATCCCTTTATATATGTTGTGTTTAATTAAGTTAGTTCTTGATTTTGTATTTCATTGAATTACAGACCTTAAGTCTCCATAACTGTAGTAATTTCATTCTACAGCAGTCTGATAAATAATTAGTATTTACTTGTTGTTAGAAATACTATTGGAAGGTAGCACTAGCTTACTCAGTGTGGACTTTAACTGCAAAAGATGGCTGAAATAGTTAAGCTTAAGGCAGCACTAGGGGAGGCCGGTCGAGATCTAGGTTATAGTGGGGTGGACCTTGCAAATTATGTCAGTGTCGAGACTGATAAGTATTACGCTCGAGAAACAGCGAAAGCTGAAAGAGAAGAGCGAATAAAGTTAGCAGAAATAGATGAGAGGATAAAAGCTGTAGACGCTAGAGAAAGAAGCGAGAGAGATGAACGCGAGCATGCATTGAAGATGAAGCAGTTAGAGATGCAGGGACAAGCTCAAAGAGTTGAACCAGTAGCCGGTGCGACCGCATCTACCTCCTCAGGCAACCTATCGCCACGGTCAGATGATATGCCTTCCTTGCACGCAGGGGGCACCGGACCTTTGCCATCCTCACTCATGTCAACTTTGGGACCTTTGACGTTTCCATTTGAAGCTTTCTCGGAACAAGCCGACTCGATCGATAGGTATCTCGACAAATTTGAGAAGTTTGCCACCACGTTTGGTTTGGAGAAGAGCAAATGGAACCTGAAACTGTCGCAAGGGCTTAGAGGAACTGCTTATGACGTGTATAGCAAGCTTCCTCCAGGTTTACAGGATGACTACGACTCTTTGAAAAAGGCACTATTGGTTCGTTATGAGCTACATGCTGACGCCTATAGGAAGAGGTTCCGTAACTCTAGGAGGGAAGTCGGAGAGAACTTTGCTCAGTTTGCTGCGAGACTGGATTCCTACGTGGAGAAGTGGGGTGCCCTAGGGAATTTTACTCATGATTGGGAAGGCCTGAAGGAAATGGTCATGATCGAACAACTGAAGGACACCATGACTTCCGACATGAGAAGATTCCTGACAGAGAATGGGGCCAGCACTTTAGAATCCATAGTCCAGTTAGCGGAACGATATCAGGCAGCACTATCAGAGAATCCACCACCCAGACGGAAACAACCAGATTACGTACCTAGACAGACAGCTCAGTCACACATGGACCCCCAAGTGAAACCACCGTATACTAACTGCAAAAAGCATGACAAGCCAGACTACAAGACTACTCAGAGATCTAATTTCCAGCAGCAGAGGCAAGGGGAAAAATGGTGTAAGCACTGTAGAACCATCACCCACAATACGCAGGAGTGCAACCGGAAAAACCCACCTCATCATGCTGCCTGCTTACGTAAAAGTGCCGCAAGGGGAAATGGACCGGAAGAACCTCTGGACAAACCCCGACATCCCCCCGGTCGTTGAGACAGTCCTCGTAAATGACCAAGAGGTGACCTGCCTTTATGATACAGGCCTTGCATTCGACGCAGTTGTCTGTGCATCCCTAGTCAAGCCTGACCAGATGACAGAAGACACTATAGAAATACAAGGACCTACTAAAAGTGCAGCACCTATGCGTTTGGCCATAGCCAAGATTAAGGTCAAATCAAAATATGTGACTGGGGAAATCCGTGCAGCGATCTTGGACGACCCTATTTATCCCTTGATCTTAGGGTGTAGGTATGTGTTCTTGGGAGAACCCATTCACCCTCTGGTTGTGGCGGCTGTCACCACTAGAGGACAGGCCAAACGGAATACGGAGTTGGAATCCCCCACCCAACATCCTTCCTGAGGAATTAAAAAAGGCACAAACGGAGGATCAATCTCTAGCACCCTGCTACAAAAAACTACCGAGAGCGCACACTCCTCTCCAAAAGGGAGACTTCTACAAGAAAAATGGGCTGTTGCATCGGAAAGCAGGAAATGGAGGACAGGAACATGGGCAACTTGTGGTTCCATCAGCATACCGAGCCCAGGTCCTAGAAATGGGCCATGCCCTTCCGTTTAGTGGCCACATGGGCATAAGTGCCACGATTCAGCGTATTTCATGTCATTATTATTGGCCAGGTATCAACGCCGATATCCAGAGATATGTGAAATCATGCCCACAGTGCCAGAGGACAGCGCCGAAACACTGGACGGCCCCAGCCACTCTGGGAGAAATGCCAATCTTGGGCACACCCTTCGAACGAGTAGCGGTGGATATTGTGGGTCCACTTACTCGTAGCAAAAAGAGAAACAGTTATATACTCACGTTAGTGGATTGTTGCTCCATGTGGGCAGAGGCAATTGCTATGCCCGCCTGTGATTCTAAGCATGTTGCTGAGGCTCTGCTCACCATATTTACTCGGCTAGGGTTTCCGTCACAGATCCTGACAGATAATGGTTCCCAATTCCGAGGAAAACTCACCGAGGAAGTGTTTAGGATATTTCAGGCCCGACATATCCACACCTCTCCCTACCACCCCCAGGCAAATGGCCAGGTGGAGCGGTTTAACGGGACCCTTATTTCCATCCTTCGGAAACTTGCGCAGGAAAAACCAGAGAGCTGGGATCAATACTTACCCGCAGCACTATTTGCTTACCGCGAAGTACCCCACAATTCTACTGGGATGCCTCCTGCCACATTGCTGTTTGGTAGACCTATAAAAGGACCTTTAGAGGCACTGTTACGTACTTGGACAGATGATAAAGCTGATGAGACGGTCACCTCTGCATCCCAATACGTGAAGGAGTTGACCCAACGCCTTAAAAAGGGAGGGGAACTGGCAAAGGAAAATGTACGCCGTGCCCGTCGTAAACATGCGCGTTACTACAACCGCACTGCGAAGGATAGGGAGCTAGAAGTAGGAGAACAGGTATTATTACTCCTGCCCAGTAGCAATAATAAATTGCAAATCGGGTGGAGAGGTCCATATAAAATTGTTGAGAAAATGTCGCGCACCAATTACAAGATTGCCATAAAGGGGAAGCAGAAAATTTACCACATAAACCTGCTGAAGCGATATTATGAAAGACCAGGTGCAGAACCAGCACATTTCCTGACACTGGCTATTGCGACGGAAACTGAGGCAGAACCCCTGACCTCCTGTGAATACCCTCTTCGTCAGTGCGAAACTCATCAAGATGTTCAGATTAGTTCAACTTTAACGGAGGATCAGCAGGCACGGGTTCAACAGTTGTTGAGAAAACACCCTAGTACACTCACGGATAAACCTGGCATGACCAACCTGATAGAATTTGATATGAAGCTAACAGACCTCGCCCCGGTACGAGTTAAGAACTATCCTGTTCCTTATGCTAAAGCAAAGGCATTGAGTGAGGAAATCGAGTACCTGCTTAAGGAAAATATTATCTCAAAATCAGAGTCGCCTTATAGTGCGAGTGTAGTGTTGCTTAGAAAATCCACAGGAGAACATCGCCTCTGCATAGACTACCGAAGGCTCAACGCTGTAACGGAATTTCAAGCGGAGCCCTTACCGGATCAGAATCAGCTTTTCACCAAGCTGAGTAGAGCACGATACTTTTCGAAGATAGACCTTAGCAAAGGGTACTACCAGATCCCGGTAAAAGAGGAAATTCGACATATGTTAGCATTTAGTACTTCTGAAGGCCATTATGAGTTTAATGTATTGCCATTTGGGCTAAGCAACGCCCCAAGCGTCTTTACTCGTATGATGAGGAAGCTACTGGAACCCCTGAACCACCCTGGGATAAGTAATTTCATGGACGACATACTTATTGCCACGAACACCTTTGAGGAGCACCTGGACGCAGTTTCCCTACTCTTCGAAAGACTTAGAGAAACAGGACTCACCGCTCGCCCTACAAAATGTCAAATTGCCTGCGAGCAACTAGAATTCCTGGGACACACTATCTCGCATGGATGCATGTTCCCAGATGCGCGTAATATTGAGAAGTTACAGCGGGCCCCACGACCCCAGACTAAAAAGGATGTAAGGTCATTTGTGTCTCTATGTGGCTTCTACCAGAGATATATTAAAGATTTTAATACCCTGAGTGCGCCACTGACCGCATTAACCAAGAATGGGAACCCGGACAAAGTAACCTGGACAGCGGAGTGCGAAAATGCCTACACGCTGCTGAAGGAGAAACTCACAGCTAGGCCAATTCTGCGACTGCCTGACTTAACTCTGAACTTTACGCTGCGAACAGATGCTAGCAATATAGGGATAGGAGCCACTCTCCTGCAGCCTAGTGATAGACCTTCTGCAACTCTATTCCCCATCGCATATGCTAGTAGGAAATTGAACCCTGCTGAACAGAACTACTCTACCATCGAACGAGAATGTCTGTCGCTAATATGGGCTGTGCAGAAGTTTCAACCATATTTATACGGGAAAAAGTTCACGGTGCAGTGTGATCACCAACCGTTGATATTTCTTGCAGCGTCGAAGAACCTTAATGCCCGGCTTATGAGATGGTCACTCCTGTTGCAGCCATATTCCTTTCACATAGAATACATACCTGGGAAGAACAACGTAGGGGCAGATTTTTTGAGCAGACATCCGGACGCAACCGAGGAGATATGAGAAACTGGAAAAGAAGAGGAAGACAGGACAAGAGGAGTTGGACGGAACGTCAAACTTGAGGAGGGGCTTGTGTGACAACTTGCCCAATCTTCTCTTCATTTTTTTTATTATTTACGGACATCGTTTTTTTTTTCTCATCCTCAATGCATGATCGCAAAGTCCCGGGAAGTGTCACTTGCGGAAATTCTCCTAGTATTCAGTATTTTCTCCTCGCTATTTTTAGATACGACGTCATTGTTGACCAATGACCTCGGTAGCTAGGAACCTGTTTTAATTTAAGACTGCTTAAGCTGATAAAACGAGTTTAGGCCACTTAGGAAAACATCACGTGACTTTTAACCTTATTGATTGGAGCGTCTAAAACGAGGCTAATGTCACATGATGCACGCTATGGATCACGTGTCCAAGCGGAAATGTCCCGCTAAAAGTGCGCCAAACACGGGCAATCTTCACTTGCCCGAAACCCTTGAGACAGCTAGGTCTAACCCAATTATCGGCGAATTCTCGCATTAAAAGCACTGAAGCCACGTGTCTAATTGCGGGTTAGCGTCCATCTTTGAGTAGGTAAGTGAAATCTCGCTAGAATATAATGTGATGAAATGTGTAGTACCTTGCAAAATCGACGCAAGATTGGTATGTTTACTTTATTCATATTTTTGTTTTACGATCACATCCAGCCACATGTGATCGGGTATATTTTATGATCCCACGGGATATGTACATGTTCATAATAATGTATAACGGGAATATATATATATATATAGCTATTAATTTCCATATTATTTGATTAATTTCGACCCGACGTTTAGACTAACGGAAATTAATAGTAACGATAATGTTGACCGACCGTGACATATATTCATTATAAATTATATGACGATGCGACCAGACATGAAGTGTGTGATAATGTTGTCAGACAATTCTAAAACACGGATGTCCAATTATTTGTTAAATTCATCATAATGACATGACGATTAGGCTAGAGGCACAGAACTAGAATACTGTTGCCGACATTTCTATGATAAATTGGGTGGGTTTAACTGACATTTATAATAATTCATCGGGTTAAGCTGACGATAAATCAGTCTAAAGAATTATAATACTGCCACTGGGGCAGAGAAATATAATAAAGGACAGACAGGAGAAACTTGAATTCAAGATTAGACTCTAGACATATGATGTTAGAGACTAAAATCTGAGGTGACGGGCAGAGGGACGGCTTAGGGAAAGACTGCTTTCTAAAGCTAGAAAATTAATGGAGCCGTCGTATTTGTCTTCAGTCTATGGTGGAGCCTTGCACGACAGTCCAATCTCAGCGCAGAATACGGAGTCGAGCACAGAGAAGGCAAATCCGAACCATTCAAGACCTACCGGGGCAACGTCAGGAGACCGGAGAACTAACCACACTTCACTATCAGCCGGGGGCTGAAAAGCTAAGTCCACGACAAAGGAAACTCACCTAATCAATGCCACAAAGTTTAGTCATCCATGATGAAAAACACGTGAATTGTGAGACACATAATACATACAGCAGACACTAATTCCATCGACAATACTATCATTCACCATCTATTCACTTTATTGCAATAAACCAATTGGGTGTATATACTGTACCCCACGCTTTGTTCCTTCCATTAGATGTTGAATATTGTCTATGTTTATCTTCCTTTATAAGGGAGGGGGGGGCTCGTAAAATATAATATAATTTAAAGAATAATAATAATAGATAACTGAGAAGGGGACGACGGTAGCGAGAGACCAAATATCTCCTTACAATCTTTTCCAGACCTGTCGAGTTAGGAGAATTTACCCTCTTCGTCACCCTTTGGAAGTGGGAAAACCCAGCAGGGATTCCTTGAGCCAAATCTTCCACATCAGATCTATTATTTCCTCTAAATAATTCTCTTATCCTTTAAACGCTACGTGACAGTTCCATAAAGTTTTCATCAGTTGTTTATAAGACTTGGATATATCGATGAAACCATTAGAACATTTCGTATATTTTTCATGGATGACCTTACATGGAGTACCAGCATGTGGTGATGTGCGAACTTCTAGGCAATATTTAATTGATAAAGATGTTGCATTTGACGATGCAAGTACTGTGATCAACATAACAACCTGACAATATTTGTTACAAAACAAAACATTAATTATGAAGGATTCATGCAGTTGTTGACACAAGAGAAGCGAATCAAACTTTTACAACAATCATTAAATGTTGAATTTCATTCTGAACTTTCATGATGGCACCATATTTATTGGCGGTGTCTGGTCACAATGAAAACGCAGATAGTATTTTTTCATTGAAGGAAAGTCATTGGAGAAAAGACAGAAATATATTCGATGTGGAATCCAGCAACGGTGATTTCCTTGTGCAATATAATTTAACTGAAGTGTCGTATGATGAATTCCATGGTTGTTTGAAAGATAATAATGAACTTTTAAAGAACATAATGTCTGCAAAATAATAATAATAATGATTATTATTATTTCATCAGTGCTGATAAATAAATGGAAAGATAGTTTTTGATGCTAAAATGATTTTAAAACATACATTTTAAAGGACACTTTATTTCAACTTTTTTTCTAACCTTTATCAAACTAGAACTAGCTCTGCTCAACACTTCTTCTTTTTTCTTTGATCCTTAGCCGCCGTCTGTCAAAGCAGTCAGTGGCCATCACGCCTGTTGGCGTCTTGTAGAGCAGCAACAAACTGCTTCCACCCTGCTCGGTCGGCGGCCATCCTTCGTGCAGTGCCCCAGCTCTGGTTCATTCTGTGCATCTCGGCCTACACAGTTGTCCGCCAGGTTGTTTTTGGTCAGCCTCTCTTTCACTTTCCTTCAGGGGCCCATAGCATAGTTGTGCTCGTGATGGCATCAGGCTCTCTTCTGAGGACGTGGCCAACCCATCTCCAGCGGCTGCTAGCTATAATGATCTACTCATCACAATCATACATTAATAGATTGAAATTAATAAGTCTTCTTGTTTTGTCCTTATTTTTGTCTCGTATTGTCCTCCTTGTTACGCCAAAAAGTAAGAAAATGTCCTCTTTTTGTGAAAAAACGATATGGTCACCATATTTTAAGGTCCATCTTCATTGCTCCGATCTCCTGCCTTAGATCACATGAGAAGGATCTCACGCGAGTTTCCTTGGCTGAGTTGCTCGGGGAAGGTGTGAATCGCGCCAGACAGGCTCGCTCAGAGCAGACATTTGTAAGGAGATTTCCATCTGACAAATAGTTTTACGGCTAAGTTGCTCGGAGAAGTGTGGTAACTGCCAGCTAAGGGGACGTACCGTCTACATTTTCACCGGACACAGCGTTTCTTCAGGCTAGTCGCTCGGAGTGAAGTGTGATATGACACTCATGCAGCGTGCTGGAATGAGACATATAGTCTGGGTTTTTCCATGACACTCACGCATTCGCTCAGAAGGGCCATTTTCTTGACGTAGGTGTCAAAGACGCACTGCTGGCAGTTACGGCATGCGTCTAAGGTACGTAGGTGTTAATGAGAAGGGGAGATTATTTCGTTTTGCGAAATAAGTTGGGACCCCTTTGTCCTGGTTTAAGATATTAACCGGAGTTTGAAACTAGATTTTCATTCATTCTCCTAATTCGCAGTAGACAGGTTGTTCGTGAATAGAATAAGCTGTATAGCGAAGCTCTTAGTGTGTTCGGAAATTTGCCGAGCTGCATGACTTCTAATAAATATATCAGCGTATAATTCTAAAGTGTGCGATTACCTGTAGTTCTGTGTTGAGGTAAATATATTATATTAAGTATCTAATATTTTGTGAAGTGTTTAAAGTGATAATCGCTTATTTCATATTTCACTAGTTAGATTTGGTGCAGAGTGCTTAATTTATATAGTCTGTATTATTTTATAGTGACGAGTTACAGTGGAAAACAGAAATTATAATTTCTAGCTTAAACTCAGTCGGCTATTAAGGAATTTAATTTTACTGCTAAATAATCAGACGAGAATAATTTTTCTAAACTAACTTATAAATGCTAGATGCCTCATGAGTGTTGACGGAATACGTAGGTATTCCTAATTCATGATGATTGATTTTTATATAACTTATTTCACGGGAAAGTTTAAATGATAAGTCAAGCTGTACGCTTGCAGTTTAAAAATGTAAGTTATAACGAGTACCTAGTATGTATAATTATTGAATATGTGTTTTTCCTTTATTCAGTGAATACTGGGGTTAACCCAAAACTTTGCCAGCGTTAAGTACTGAAGAGTGATATCTGTGAAGAACTAAAACATTTTCCTTAAAAGCCTTGGTGCAGAATCTTTACAAGTTATTTAAAAGGTAAATGAAGTAACAGGCCTATCGCGCCATATTTAAATTCTTCCTGAGAAACAACTCAAGTACATTTTTAGCCTGTGTGGCAAGTAACATATTAACGTCAGTAACATTCCGACGGAGTTTTGACTAGTGGTGTGGTGACCAAATAGAGTCCTTTCCTGAAAGTAGACACCGATCTGACATTCCTCAATTCTAGAAACCTAAGCTATTGACACTGTGCTCGTTGTTAATGTTCGTGCCTGGACAATTTTAATGTGACCTAAACAGACATCCGAAAAATAAGAACACCCAAGGAATCGTTCCCTGAAGCAGAGAATTCATCCCGTCTTTTTGGAACTGGGGATTTCTTGGTCAAAGACTGCCTTTGACGATTCTGTATGTGAATGTCCTAAAAATTGTGTTTCCAGAAGTGGCTATCAAAGCTGTGAGTATGAACAAATGCACGTGATCACTGCTGACTGAATAGAGTGAATGCGGGACGGAGTGGTTTCTTTATTGTTGTAATTTGGTACCCATTTTGCTGTCTTAACTTTCTGTATGCAATTACTGCTAATCATATTTCCCTTAAAATAGAGCAGTGATATCAAGTCTGTCCATACCTTAAAAGGGGGAAATATTAGACCGAATCATATGTATCCTTGATTCCTTGGGGCTATCACTTTCTTCTAACAGGACTGTGGGCATACCTTGAGGGATAAGATCATACTGTGGGTCTATCATTCTTGTATCATTTTTATTGACTTTATGACTATTTGTATATGCTTTGATGTAATTTCTATGTGCTGTGATGAAATTTTAGATGATAATTAAAATTTCTCATGAAATTAATCAGCGCGTTGGTCAGCTCGTTCCAAAATATCTATTTAATCATTTGTTATAGGTTTCCCACGTCTGTACGTCTAACTGTCGTCTTGTATGTGCGTGCACGTGAGTGGATAGATATATATATATGATATATATATATATGTGTGTGTTTAGAGATTTTGAACTTAGAATAGGAAGACGAGTACGATAAATATCAGCTCGTCTGAAATTTTCTTTATTCTGTAATAGAGTAAGAGTGTGATTGTCTCGTGGTATTGTGTATCTTTTAAAATAATTTATCCCCTAGACTAACGATCTGTTTATGGGCGTGCTGACCACACAATTAATAATTGTTTTTCCACAGCATTTTTGGATAATATACATTTGAGTTACAGGTTGATTTTGTCGGAATAGATGTTAATTACTTATTTTGTAATACTGAACGCTGGTAACGTTTGTGAGTGTATAACATTCACAGGGTTCTGAAGAAGTAGGTGTTTGAGCTAAGCTAAGGAGCGCGATCAGACTATACGTCCTGTAATTGCCTCCCTTACCCTAACTGACTTCAGGGGTGAACTTGATAGTGGATTAAAAATGAAGGGACTGTTTTTTCTCTTATAATTTTTGCAATAATTATTTTGTTTCCACTGTAGCAACTTATTTTTTTTAGTGAGTAATCTTACTACCATTTATTTGGCGTAGTCGTCTGCATGAGGTGCTTTATTGCCGATTAATAGCAGCGATAGTTAGACACTATATATTTTGGAGGAGGTATCCCAGGTTAAAGTATATCATCTTTTGTTTGGTATTTTCTCGCAAGTGGTAGGAACCAGTATATCTTTTTCTTATTCTTTCTCGTCTAAGTCTCAGTCACCTATTTACTATGGCAGAGAGGGCGAAGCTTAGGCAGATTTTCAGGAACGAGGCAAGAGAGGAAGGTTTGGAAGGCGAGGAAGCGAAAGCTTTTGTCAGGGACGAACTTGACAGATATGACGCGGAGAGGAAAGCAGCTGAAGCTAAGGAGGAAAAAGAAGAACTAAGGAGGAAAGAAGAAGCAGCGGAGAGGAAAGAAGCGGAAGACCGTCTATTACAGCAGAAGAAGATGGATGAGAAAATGGAAATTCGCAGGATGCAGCATGAGGAAAGAGAGAAGGAGAGGGAGAGACAGCACGAGGAAAGAGAAAATGAGCAACGACGACAGCATGAGCTGGCTCTTAAAACTGTAGAATTCCAAAGTCGTGGTGCTACCTCTACCTCCAGCAATGGAGAGTCTTCTCCTCATTCTTCCTTATCTGATCCTTCTAAAACTCAATCTCTTCAACTCAACGCTATGTCTTTTGCTTTAGAATCTTTCCCTTGTCCTAATGAGAAGATTGACACGTATCTAGAAACATTTGAGAAAATTGCAACTCTGTACGGTTTAGAGAGGTCGCGTTGGAATATGAAGCTTTCTCAGGCGTTGAAAAGCAGTGCGTATGATGTTTACACCAAACTGGAAAGCAGCCACCAACAAGACAACTATGACGTGTTGAAGAAAGCGTTACTGGAGCGCTTTGAAATGAATGCTCGCAAATTTTCGCAACTGTTTCGCAACAGCAGGAAGGAGAGCTCTGAAACTTTTCAGCAGTTCTCGTCTCGTTTGAAGGGATACTTGACAAAGTGCCTCGAGCTTTCACAGCTCCCCTCTACCTATGAAGGTCTGGAGGAATTTGTTTTAACAGAACAAATAAAGAACACTTTGTCTGCAGATACCCGGAGAATTCTAGCTGAGCAGGGTGCAGAAAAGCTTGAAGACATCTTAGAAAAGTCTGAGCGATATCACAATTCGCTGGCTGAACTACCGGCCACAAAACGGAAACCGACAGAAGAGCATTTTCGAAAGAATAATCTAGACAAATCTTCTCGTGCTTCTAATCAGAATAACCACAGAGAAACTGGACCTCAAAACCCCCCTCCTGAAAAATCTAAGTTCTACAAAACCAAGTACCCCAGCAACCACAGTAAACAGTCTGATCAACCCGACCGCCCTACATGGCAGCACAGCCAGAAAGGACAAGGTGGCAAAGGGAGAACCCCTGAGCACGGGACTAATGATCAGAGTGAGCACACCGAACCTAAACGCATCGGATGCTTACTAACAGTCTCGCAAGGCGGAATTATTGACAGTGATTCCCAACCTGTCGGGGATACACCCTCAACGCGAGGTACTGTTATTTTGAACGGTTCTCAAACTTTTTGTTTATTTGACACGGGGCTTTCTTATGATTGCATTGTTGCCAGACACTTGGTTAAACCCGGTCAAGAGACAGGAGAGACCGTCGAACTTTGTGGAGTCTCTAAGGGTGATGCGCCTACAGCGCTTCCCATCGCACTGGTGGAGATCCACACTGATTTTGTCAGAGGCGAGATCAAAGCGGCTGTTATGGATGACCCCATCTACCCAGTCATACTTGGCGGGAGATACGTGTTTATTGGGAAGCCGGAAGAGCCGATTGTGGCAAACCAAGAAGGAACGGGAGCCTGCGCCTAATTTTTTACCTATGGAACTTAAAGAAGCGCAACAGAAGGACCCAACTTTGGCACACTGCTTTAGGAAACTGCCCATGGCTAAGGAACCCAGACAGCATGGGGACATGTTTTCTAAGGATGGCGTACTTTATCGCAGAACGGGCAAGCCTGACCAAGGTTACAACCAGCTCCTAGTACCGAAACAGTACAGAAGCCAAATCCTAGAAATGGGGCACTCTCTTCCCTTTAGCGGACATATGGGACAGAACGCCACAAACCAACGGATAACCACTCATTATTGGTGGCCAGGAGTAAATACTGATATTATCAGATATGTCAAATCCTGTGCCCAGTGCCAACGTGTACCACCCAAGCAACGGACACCCCCAGTCCACATGGGTGAAATGTTAATAGTGGGAACACCATTCGAACGGGTTGTGATCGACATTTTAGGACCCTTAGAAAGGACTAAAAGAAGGAACAGGTTTATCCTGACCTTAGTCGATACATGCACTTTATGGGCAGAAGCTATCCCGCTAACATGCGCAGATGCCAAGCATGTCGCAGAAGCCCTCGTGCAGATTTTCACTCGGTTGGGATTCTCTCAGCAAGTGTTGACGGATAACGGATCTCCATACCGAAACCTGTTGATGGATGAGATCGTTAAGATCTTGAGGGACCAGCACATATACACTAAGCCTTACACTCTGGCCAGAAGTGGGTTAGTAGAACGTGTTAGCGGAAACCTCAACATGATGTTAAGTAAACTGGCACAAGTGAAACCTGAAGATTGGGATTGTTGCATTCCGGCAGCTTTATTTGGCTACAGAGAATCTCCTCATACTTCCACAGGATTTCCACCAGCTACGCTTTTATTCGGCAGACCCATTAAGGGCCCGCTTGAAGCCTTACTTTGGTCGCTGACAGACCAGAAGGCTGATGAGACAGTCGTCTCAGCAAGTAAATATGTGTCGGATTTAAAGGATAGGTTGAAACTAGGATGGGACCTAGCAACGACTAACTTTAAGCGAGCACGCACAAAGCACGCTAACCGATACAGGAAAGTCGCGAAAGAGATAGAACTGGTAGCAGGAGAGAAAGTTTTGGTGTTACTCCCTACCGGAAACAACCAACTGAGGATCGGATGGCAAGGACCGTTTACCGTCCTGAAAAAGATTTTTAAGGCTAACTACCAGATCTCTATTCAAGGAAAGGGAAAGGTTTTCCATTTAAATCTGTTAAAGAGATACTTGGAAAGACCGGTGCCGACCTCCGAACATCTCCTGACGATCGCCAAAATTGACGAAGATGACGATAGTGGCAGGGAAATTCCACTGCACACACACGAAATCTTTCAAAAATGTCAAAAGCGGCGACGCTCTTTCAAGCGCGCATGGGAGACATTCCAGAGAAAGGAAACTTTGGGAGTAGACTTGAGTAGGAATTGGAGGGAGATGGAGGGGGGAGATGAGAGGGAAGAAGACAGACAACCTGAAGCTACGGATATAGGAAATTTAATTCCATAACGTAGACATGGAGTGCTTCCATATCTTAAAGGGGGGACGTTCTGTCACAGAGAGTTTTATAATCATTAAATTTTCAATATTATTCTTTCTTTCTTCCACCCGTATCCTCTATTTTATTATCACTCTCTATCCTTTTCCGGTATTTTTCGCATTCGTTCGTTTGCGAGAAATATTTTCTTTCCCATTTTCACTTTGCCGGTTTCGTTTTCTCATTTAGGAACGCAGTAGATTACCTAACGCGTCAGTCCCTTGCACGAGATAATTTTAGGTGGGATTTCAGTCTATCAGACATGATGAGCAGACAAATTGTCTACATTTGCACCTGTCAAGCGAGTTTCCTTGGCTGAGTTGCTCTAGGAAGGTGTGAATCGCGCCAGACAGACTGGCTCAGAGCAGACATTTGTCTGGAGATTTCTTCTTCTTCGTCTTCCTCGTTCGCCCTGAAAAGGACGGTGGTTGCGTTGTGTCTGTTTGCGCCTAAGCTGTGATATTTGCACCTTTCGGTCGACACATCCGACTTCTGCACGGCATTTTTTAGGGACCGGGTTTGCCTTCCCATTTCGATCCGCACTCGCTCAGCCAGACTGCACTGCTGCAGACTGTTTCCAGGACCACCACGGGGAGGTGGAGTGTGGTCTTGACCAGCTCTGGTTCGCTGGTCCTGACGCAGGCAGTGAAGCTATGAGTCGCTGACTGCATTCACTATTGCTGCATCTTTGGGTCCCTGGAGATTTCCATCTGACAAATAGTTTTACGGCTAAGTTGCTCGGGGAAGTGTGGTAACTGCCACCTAAGGGGACGTACCGTCTACATTTTCACCGGACACAGCGTTTCTTCAGGCTAGTCGCTCGGAGTGAAGTGTGATATGACACTCATGCAGCGTGCAGGAATGAGACATATAGTCTGGGTTTTTCCATGACACTCACGCATTCGCTCAGAAGAGCCATTTTCTTGACGTAGGTGTCAAAGTCGCACTGCTGGCAGTTACGGCATGCGTCTAAGGTACGTAGGTGTTAACGAAAAGGGGAGATTGTTTCGTTTTGCGAAATAAGTTGGGACCCCTTTTGTCCTGGTTTAAGATATTAACCGGAGTTTGAAACTAGATTTTCATTCATTCTCCTAATTCGCAGTAGGCAGGTTGTTCGTGAATAGAATAAGCTGTATAGCGAAGCTCCTAGTTTGTTCGGAAATTTGCCGAACTTCTAGATTTCTAATAAATAGATCAGCGTATAATTATAAAGTGTGCGATTACCTGTAGTTCTGTGTTGAGGTAAATATATAGTATCTAATATTTTGTGAAGTGTTTAAAGTGATAATCGCTTATTTCATATTTCACTAATTAGATTTTGTGCAGAGTGCTTAATTTATATAGTCTGTATTATTTTATAGTGACGAGTTACAGTGGAAAACAGAAATTATAATTTCTAGCTTAAACTCAGTCGGCTATTAAGGAATTTAATTTTACTGCTAAATAATCAGACGAGAATAATTTTTCTAAACTAACTTATAAATGCTAGATGCCTCATGAGTGTTGACGGAATACGTAGGTATTCCTAATTCATGATGATTGATTTTATATAACTTGTTTCACGGGAAAGTTTAAATGATAAGTCAAGCTGTACGCTTGCAGTTTAAAAATGTAAGTTATAACGAGTACCTAGTATATATAATTATTGAATATGTGTTTTTCCTTTATTCAGTGAATAACCCAAAACTTTGCCAGCGTTAAGTACTGAAGAGTGATATCTGTGAAGAACTAAAACATTTTCCATAAAAGCCTTGGTGCAGAATCTTTACAAGTTATTTAAAAGGTAAATGAAGTAACAGGCCTATCGCGCCATATTTAAATTCTTCCTGAGAAACAACTCAAGTACATTTTTAGCCTGTGTGGCAAGTAACATATTAACGTCAGTAACATTCCGACGGAGTTTTGACTAGTGGTGTGGTGACCAAATAGAGCCCTTTCCTGAAAGTAGACACATTCCTCAATTCTAGAAACCTAAGCTATTGACACTGTGCTCGTTGTTAATGTTCGTGCCTGGACAATTTTAATGTGACCTAAACAGACCTCCGAAAAATAAGAACACCCAAGGAATCGTTCCCTGAAGCAGAGAATTCATCCCGTCTTTTTGGAACTGGGGATTTCTTGGTCAAAGACTGCCTTTGACGATTCTGTATGTGAATGTCCTAAAAATTGTGTTTCCAGAAGTGGCTATCCAAGCTGTGAGTATGAACAAATGCACGTGATCACTGCTGACTGAATAGAGTGAATGCAGGACGGAGTGTTTTCTTTATTGTTGTAATTTGGCACCCATTTTGCTGTCTTAACTTTCTGTATGCAAGTATTGCTAATCATATTTCCCTTAAAATAGAGCAGAGATATCAAGTCTGTCCATACCTTAAAAAGGGGGAAATATTAGACCTAATCATATGTATCCTTGATTCCTTGGGGCTGTCACTTTCTTCTAACAGGATTGTGGGCATACCTTGAGGGATAAGATCATACTGTGGGTCTATCATTCTTGTATCATTTTTATTGACTTTATGACTATTTGTATATGCTTTGATGTAATTTCTATGTGTTGTGATGAAATTTTGGATGATAATTAAAATTTCTCATGAAATTAATCAGCGCGTTGGTCAGCTCGTTCCAAAATATCTATTTAATCATTTGTTATAGGTTTCCCACGTCTGTACGTCTAACTGTCGTCTTGTATGTGCGTGCACGTGAGTGGATAGATATATATATATGATATATATATATATATATATATATATATATATATATATATATATATATATGATATATATATATATGTGTGTGTTTAGACTGTCTGACTCCTCTAAAATCTGTCGTAGAAGATAGGTGAAAGAGAGAAGATTTCTCGATTTCAGAGACAGCCTCTATCACAGTCTACCATCTCACTCGTGGAAATCTATTGCTATTACTATCTCTCACTGTGACTATCACTTATTTAAATCTATTCAGAAGGGACCAACCCAAGTTTTAATTCTCCTATAAAAAATCTACGACAGCTAGGCATCCGATTTTCCTACCCAGGAGATCAGGGGGGAGTATGACATCACTAGGAACAACTGGTTGTGAAAAAAATTTTCCATCAATTATATTTCATGTGCTTGGAGCAAATCCGGTACCTTTAGGATTAGAGGCAAACGCCATACCTCTAAACCATCGAGACCCCCAGATGGTACAATTGTATTTTCTGAAATAATTTACATGCATCCATTAGTTTATTACCCTTTAGCTCCCAGTGGCGCATAGGCCTTCAAGAAATTGACACGGCTAAGAAACTAGCTGGAATAACACAGATAAGAAACTAGCTGGAATAACACAGATAAGATACTAACTAGAATAACACAGCTAAGAAACTAACTAGAATAACACAGGTAAGAAACTAACTAGAATAACACAGGTAAGAAACTAACTAGAATAACAAACACAACGAAGACACTGACTAAAATAACACAACAACGACACTAACTAAAATAACACAACAAAGACTTACTTACTTAGTCGTTCCCCTTCTACCGTGAGGTGTAGAGGTTTGGAAGAGAGAGCGCCAGACCATTCTATCAGCTGTCTTCTTCCTGGCCTGGTTCCATTCTAGTCCTCGGTCCTTCAAAGATTGTCTAATGTTGTCCTCCCAGCGGACTCTGGGTCGTCCTGGAGGTCTGGATCCCTGGCTCTTTGTTTCCCATGCTTGTCGTGGTAGCCGATCTTCTCCCATTCTGCAGACATGGCCAAACCATTCTTAGTTGGGACTGTTCTATTTGGGTCTGCAGCGGATGGGATTTTAGGCCTTGACGGATCGTCTGGTTGCGGACCATGTCTCTTCTTGTTACTTCAACCACTTTCCTCAGATACCTCATTTCTGAGGTTTGGATCTGGCTTTTGTGGGTTGTAGTCATTGCCCACGACTCGCATCCATATGTCAAGACTGGGACATAGGTGGAGCGGTATACAGCCATCTTCGTTTTCTTACCAACCTCTTTCTTGCTGAGGAATCCACGATTTATGGCCTGAAAAAGTCTCCCAGCCGCTGCTTTTCGAGTGGCCAACTCTTCTTTGATGCCTCCCTTTCGGTCTATAATAGCTCCGAGATATTTAAAGTGGTCGACCTGCTCCAGGACCTGTTCTCCCAACTTAATCTGATGTTTTCTTTCTTCTCGTGATATCACCATGGATTTTGTTTTAGAGCTGCTTATGACCATCCCTCTCTTCTCCAGCTCTTCCTTCCAGGGACTTGCAGGTTGGATTGGAGATGTGCCTCTGATTTAGCAATCAGGGCAACATCATCAGCAAATGCCAGCTCCGAAATATAGACCTGTCTCATCTTCCAGTACCCCACTGAATACTTTCTTGTTCTCTCCTTACATGCCTTGATGACATCGTCCATAAGGAGTATGAAGAGGTAAGGTGATAGGATATCACCTTGTCTTACACCACTGGTGGTCCTGAACTCTTCTGACTTATGGTTTGCTGTCCTCACATAATTTCTGCAAGACTTGTAGAAGCTCTGTATAGCATGAATCAGAGGTGCTGGAATATTCTTCCTTGCCAAACATTCCCAAAGTTTGCTCCAGGGGACCCTGTCAAACGCCTTTTCCAGATCTATGAAACAAAGATGGATCTCACTCTTATACTCAAGGGCCTTTTCACTCAGCTGTCTGAGTGTGAAGATTAGGTCTTGAGTACTTCGGTTTGCTCGGAATCCGCACTGGACCTCATCCAATTGTGGCTCAGCTAGGCGTCGGAGTCTCTGCTCTAGGATTCTAGAGTAGATTTTACCAGGGACACTGAGAAGGGATATGCCTCTATGGTTTCCACATTGTCGATTGTCACCCTTTTTGAAAATTGGTGTTATGATGGCAATCTCCCAATCCTTTGGTATGGTCTTGTTGCACCATGCTGCCTGTAGGACCTTTAAGAGTAATAGGTCACCTGATGCTCCCATGTACTTAACCATTTCTGGTGTTATACCATCATGCCCTGCTGCTTTGCCCATCTTGATTTTCTCTAGTGCTGCCCTCAGTTCTTCCATCTTTATGTCATCTTCACCATCATTGGTTTCCTCTTCTGTGTCAGTGGTTATCATTTCTGATGCTTCATCATGCTCACCATCCAGGAGTTCTGAGAAATATTCTTTCCATCTTTCCATTACTTCCTTCGGGGCAGTAAGCAATTTGCCTTGCTTGTCCTTTATAAATTTGAGAGGGCATTGTTTTTCTTTCCTCATGTTCTTTAGGGTCTTATAGAACAATTTCTGGTTTTCTTGTGCATCTTTTTCTAGCTTTTCTCCAAATTCTTCCCAGGACTTCTGTTTTGCTGCTAGCACTTTGTTCTTTGCTTCTGTTCTGAGTGTCACATATTCTCTATATTTTCCATTTGTCCTGTTGTGTTTTTAGCTCCTAAGTATTGTTTCCATGCAATTTTCTTCTCTCTTATTTTCTCTTTGACTTCCTCTGTCCACCAAGGTGTCCTCTTTCTCTGGTTCCCAAGTCGGACTTCACCGCATGCTTCTGCAGCAGCTGTCTTTATGATATCCTTGAATTTATTCCAGAGGGTTTCCAAGTCATCAGGTCGTTCTTCTGTGTTGCTCACTGCTGTAGCAATAAGCCCCTGATATCTGGTCTTAATTTCTGGCTCTCTCAGCTTGTAGGTCCTAATGCTCATTTCTCCTGCTCGTTTACTTGGTTTCTTGCGTGATGTTGGGCAGTTCCTAGGCTGAGCAACTCTTTCAGTTGTTCGTTTGATTGTTAGCAGGTAGTGATCACTTCCAATCTCTGGCCCCCTCCAGACTCTTGCATCTCGGACATATCTGAATGAGCTTCTCCGAACAATGGCATAGTCGATCACTGACTTCTCATTCTTGGTTGGTTCACATCTAGTGTATGCATGTATGCGCTTATGGGGGAACTTTGTGTTTGTATATGATCAGATTCTGCTCACTGCAGAATCTAAGGAGTCGCTTTCCATTGTCATTGAGAGTATCTTCTCCATATCTTCCGATAACTCCACCCCATCTAGCATGGTCATTTCCAACTCTGGCATTAAATCTCCGAGCATAATAACTTCATCTAGGCAGTCATCCACTGTCCTTTGAAGCAGCTCGAAGAATTCCTCCTTGACCTCTGCTCTCTCATCCTCATTTGGCCCATACACTATGACCAGGTTGACTATGGTTTCTCCTTCTTTTAGTTTTACAACCATAATGCGCTCCGAGACAAAGTTCCATCCCTTGATACTATCTTTTTGATTTTGGGCCACAATGCAACCCACGCCCCCTTTAGCTCTTTCAGATATGGGTACACCACTGTAGAGCAACGTGTTGCCATCGAGATCCATGACTCCTTGTCCTTTTTTCTTCGTTTCCGTTATAGCCAGGATTTCTAGTTTTGCTTTCCTCATCTCTTCCACCAGCTCCTCTTCCTTCCCATTTATACTTCTTGTGTTCCAAGTTCCATAAGTCGTAGTCCGTAGTCCGTTCCAGTTCGTCGCCTTTAGAATCAGTCCGGTTTTCTCTCTTGTAGTTCGCGTAATCATGATTTAAAGCAAACAGGTGATTGGCCTGTTGTGCCTTTGCATGGTGGAGGGGCTGCCTCCTTACGGCCTCCATGCAGGCCGCCCTCCTCCTTTTTCATCCGGGCTTGGGACCGGCATTGGCGGAGTTCACAACAAAGACACTAACTAAAATAACACAACAAAGACACTAACTAAAATAACACAACAAAGACACTAACTAAAATAACACAACAAAGACACTAACTAAAATAACACAACAAAGACACTAACAAGAAATTGACGCCAAGGCTTCTTGTATTGTGCCATTAAATCAAAGTATTACTATTTCTCCTTTATCTATTCCATGTCTGTCTTCAACCCCCTATCTTCATGTTTTTTTTTAATTCTCCGTCTATTTCTTTAACCCTGAGAGTTTCAGAACAAAACCTTCCTTGTAATGCTTGCTGTCAGCTGATTTCCTTGATGTGTGCTCGATCCATCACTATCATCTTCTCTTCATCTCTTGTTCCACTGGTATTTTTTGTGGGTTTTTTTTTTGTCTCAAGCAATTAAAAACAAAAGACATATCACTGAAGGTACCACATCTAACTGTTGATCATCAGAGTTCTGTTGTTTTTTTTTTTTTTTTGGTTTCGCGAAGCAGAAGGTTGAACTCTGATGCTTGCCACGAGGAGGGGGGGGGGGGTTAAGGGGTTCTTAAATTATTTGGCACTCAGGGCGGTTTGTACCTATGACACACCCCCACCCCCTTCCCCCAATAAAGAAACACACTTGCAATTATATTTTTTAATAATACTTGTAAGTACTATCATAGTGAGAGTTCGATTGACAGAGTGGTTAGAGCGCTGGTCTCGGGTTCGATTCACACTTCAGTCTACCCAGCTGTAAATGGGTACCTGACTTTGCTCTTGAGTTAAGGAAAGAAAGTGCTGTGAGGAAGCGAACTGGTTACCTCATCTCTCGATGCTGGACCTAGTATAGTGAAGTCTCTAACACTTCACTCCCCTAAGGTAGTATCTGCTATGGGACTACCCTTACCTTTACTATCAAAGTAAAGCCCAATGTCACCCATCCTGGCTGTCAAACTGGGCAACCGCCCCCTCGCAACTCCCCTACCCATAGTACGCCACTGTCGCTACCGATTTATATTTTGGGCCGACTCTTCTTTAGCAGTGTCCTTGCGGTTCGAGCTGCACTGAAATTAAAGAAGGCAAAACAAGTTATAGATTCAGCAGAAATAACTGGTTTTAAAATAACAGTCTTCGTTGGCGCTTTTACTGAAAACATTTAATTTTTCTGTTTTATAACTACGTAAACATTATTCGTCCCACCTTCTTGAACTTAAAATTGAGTGCAGGCACACAACTGTTCAATGTATAAGACGGATTTATTTTGGTGTGTTTACTTGTATCTAATAAACGAATAAATGAGTTATTATCGAGTCTCGCACTCGAGGGTGTGGGAAGGATTTTTTTTTAAAACAACGGGGATAGAAAAATACTGACTTTATTACGGAGAAGGTTAAAATATGTATTGTCGTAAATCGCTGGGGAATTTCCCATTACAAATCCCACTACATGAATAGTAAACACTCGAAGCTCTTTTTTTTTTTTTGAAAACACCGTGAATCATGGGGGGGGGGGGACTGAGGGAAATAGAAGCACGGGAAGACAGAGATAACAGATAACGGACAGCCTAACAATATGGCATGGTATAAGATCAGCAACTGAAATAATGGGGAGAATAAATGTGACGATACATTCACATTCGCCATAAGGTAGGGCACCTGACTTGACTAAAACATTCCAAGAAATTACCGGAAATTCTACTCGCTAAAAATAACTCTTCCTCAGAAAATGCAGTTTTCAAGGACACCAACTCTCTCGTACGGTACAGTCAAATCTGTTGTTGAACTGGCTGAGTGAAGAGCTACGATTTATCGTCATGGCTAGATCTATTGCTGTATGCTTAATTGGACTCATGATAACAGATGCCAAGTTGTAAGTAACATTTATCAAACGTTGATTCGTTGTTATTATTATTATTTTAAAACGGTTATAAAAATCCTTGTTCGTATAGAACAAAGTTGACACCGATAAATAGTGAAACTGAAACACGCCTTCCGAGAATCGAAAGCCGGCAAACTGAAAACATGAACTAAACCAAGGGTATCTACTCAACACTGAGCCTTCTAAAGATATACTCATATATATATATATATATATATATATATATATATATATATATATATATATATATATATATATATATATATATATATATATATATATAGATATATATAGTCTCATAGCAGATACTGCCTTATGGGAGTGACGTGTTAGAGACTTCACTATACAAGGTCCAGGATCGAAGTGGCGTGACCAGTTCCCTTCCTAGTTGCCTTTTCCTTCCCTAACTAAAGTGCAAAGTCAGGTACCCATTTACAGCTGGGTAAGAAAGCGTGTCAATACTGTGAAATGAACCCGGCACCTTTGCCGCGAGAGACCAGCGCTCTAACCACTCTGCCAATCGGACGCTCATATATATATATATATATATATATATATATATATATATATATATATATATATATATATATATATATATATATATATGTGTGTGTGTGTGTGTCTGTGTATGTGTGTGCGCGCGCAGTTTTAAGTGGGGATGATGAACCTTACAAAGAAAAGATTACGTTCCTGCGTCATGTAGTTCACGAATCTATACTTTAGTAGCCAGCTCCATAGTTATCATTGGAAATACGAAAAAAAAAATATCTTTGATCCATGGAACACCCTGCTGTCCGAAATTTCAATAGTTTTAAAATGCTTCCTCCCCGCAGTGCCGTAAATATCTACCAAATCATGCGCTGGGATTATCGGTAGATCGAGATCGACCGGTTCCAGACCGCTGAACTAAAATAACCGGCCCGTGTAGTATCATCATCATCTTTCTTTAAGCTCCCCCTGGAACATGGAACTACCCTGGCAGCAAGTCTCCTTGCAGGAAGTCTGCACCAAAGCATGCGTGTGTTATTGAAGCAGTGGTTTCTGAATTAATTTGTTCAACGTGATGAACTTGCCAGCTGCAGGCACAGCTGTATATTAGTTGCTTCTTACGATATGTTAGAGGGGGCAGTTGTGCTGTTTTGTGTGTGTTTTTTTTCTCTTAACAGAGAACCCCGGCAACCACTCGTGACAGGTGTAGTCAGAGCCGGTACGAGGGATTGTTCAGGGTGGTGTAAGGTCTCGTTTGTGCACCTACCTCTCTCGTGCCGGACTGTATTGTACGCTTGTGAGGGTCAATATCATACCATTATATTGAGTTGGATCACAATATAATTTCCGCATTAAACAAAAAATGTTGACACCCCCCGGCTCAGACAGACGGCGCCTAATGCGGCAGCATCGTTCACACCGCCTAAGAGCCGCCACAGGGTGTACTATCATTATTATCACTGTCCTTTGCGCTGCTAACTACAGCTGGTCCAACTTGTAGGAAGCCTGCACCTCATGCAGTGGTGCTTTCTCAATCAAGTTGTTTTACGACAAGAAAGAGGATGGAAAGAAGTCAACAGGATTTATAAACTGTGCTGGGTACAGGAAATTGTGTAAAGGCATGATCGCCTAAGCTACCAGGTATAACACTTGAAGAAGAAAATTAATATAAAACCAGTTTCGCCGCTTGTCGTGTAATAGCACAGCGATTTACTTCCTTGAAAGCTGACATTCTGTTTATTTTTAAAGTTAGTCGCTAACAGCTGCATGCATTATCTTTACCGTCATCAGCAGCTTGCAATTCACGCATGCGTGTATCAACTAGAGATGAAATAACATTATAAGCTATGTAATTTTTTTTAAATCACGTCAGCTGTGTGTATTACTACTGGCTCACTGAATTAGCATAGTGAACGTTATCAAATGTAGGTCGCCGGTGTGCAGCCGACGCGTTTAACACTTCAGTCTGTATTCATTGCAATGTGTCGAGAAAAGGGCACAAATAGAATTCTTATACCAATCTTCGTCACGCTAGCGGATAGATACTGTCACTCCTATTCAGGACTTATGATAGGAAATTGTACACAAATCGTTAGAACAGGAGGCCATCTATCTTCTTCTTCTTCGTACACTCTCAGACGTCCACTTGCATGTTTTCAAAGAAAGCAGTGGTCAGTTTGAGGCTATTTGAATCTCCGTAGAGCTTTTACACGAATGGTACTGGTGTCGGCCATATGCGCTTTCTCTGTTCCGCATATGTTGGGCAACTTTGAAGCAGATGTTCAGCAGTCATTTTATCAGTGCCACAGTTACACTGATCAGTACTTTCTATCTTTATCTTGTTGACTAGATGGTATCTCAATCTGTTATGGCCAGTGCGGAGTCTGAAGATTACCACTTGTTCTCTTCTGTTGAGCTGGTAGTATGCATCATTTTGTGTGTGACCTGGATGCTCTGTATCCCATTTGTTTCTGTATCTGATTCTGACAAAACTCTTTGCCTCCTCGAAAGTTATGCTTGCATCAGGCTGAGGTAGCTTTCCACCTTCCTTTGCCAGTCTTTCAACCTCTTCATTGCCGGGGATGTTACAATGAGATGGGATCCATTGGATCACAACTCCTTTGAACGTTAACACAATTTGTGGAACATACTCTTAGGTGATCGAGGTCTACATTAGTTTGGCTTTTCAACGTTAATTACTGACAGCGCATGTGGCAGATTATGATAATTGATTTCAAATATATATTTTCTTTATCTTCATTTTTTCTTTTTACCTAGCGTCACCTACGCCTGTTGGGTTAACATAAAACCTCCTATTACTCAGAAATATGTCCCTCTTTTCTCATTTAGCACGCATTGTAATGCGGTTCGCTAAATTCTTTGATGAGAGTCTTCCAGAGACCTATTAGCTAACATGAGCTGTAATTCCAACACCAGCGCCAGAGATCAAATCGTTGTAGAGATCAGAAAGCGACCAGATTTGAATAAATTTGAGTAGATATTGGGAACCTAAGTGAGAAATCTTTATTACCTTTCCCTGAATCCGTTCGTTTGATAAATAATTAAACACGACGAATCGGGAGATCTAAAGACATTGCTCGCTTGAATACGAGCATAGAGACGAAGGAAACTCACACTGATTAGCGCATTGCCGATGTCTGATCTAAGCGAGAACGAAGATCCTGGGTTTTCGGCTTTGAATTACGTATAAGCCGAAAACTGAATGTAGAATTACCCATAGGTGAGAACATCTGGTAGGGTCTTGTTTTTTTTTTGGGGGGGGGGGGGGGGAATAATTAACTATCTCCTTTCATCTTTAATATATATATGTATACCACAGAAATCTAACTCAATTCATCCAGTACCTCACATATTTCTCTAGACAGCTAGCTTCGATTCTAGAATAACTTGTATAAGTGAATTTCTTAGTAGTCGTTGGAGAAAAGTCTTAGTAGTTCGGTGTTGAGGTAAATACTATACTAGTAGTTTGAGTGATTTAATCTTTTTAATCGTCAATTATATTTTACTAGTTATTTTCTGTGCAGAGTGATTTACTAGTTAGGTCCGTTATATTATTTCTCTAAAGTTTTACTGTGTTACAGTGGATAGCAGAACAAATAAATATTTCTAGCTAAACTCTTCAAGCTATAATAAAAATTTAATTAACTGCTAGTAACCAGTCAGAGAATAATTTAACAAACTAAGTAAATGCACTGATTCATCATGAGTATTGACAAAATAAGTATTTATTTCTAATTCATGATGATTGATTCTTTTTAAATGACTAGAATTTATTTCACGGAAGTGTTTTTTAAATGATGAGACTAGCTCTAAGCTTATAGTTTCTAATTTAAGTTATATAACCGAAGTGGATATTATCTTCTATGTTACGCGGGGTAAGGATAGGATTGTGAATTATACTATGTTATTTAAAATTATTTATTATGTAAGAGTATGCCAGTAAAGAGTTCTGACCTTACAAGTAATACCCCAGTCTTAGAAATAAGCACTGGTGTATTGTTATCATAAAAATAGTCAGACTGTGAAAACCCTGGCCCAGTTGGTAAGAAGTAGTACCAGGATTTAAGGTGTCTCCTCCCTGTGACTATCTTATGATTACTTATATTCTAGGGGATAAGTAAAATGTACATTCACTGAACCCACAAAATGGAAGAAGTGAATAAATCCTCAGGTACAGTTAAAATAGTTTAATAATTACACTAATATTCTATTTCTACTAGTTGGAAAAGAGCATACATATATATATATATATATATATATATATATAAAAGTATTCACACAATTACTATTATTGTCTGTTTAGACTTCAAGATCTTAAATAATAAAGTTACTGAAATCACTGTTATTAGTCCTTTGAATTTAAGGATAACTGTCATCAGTTGACTGAGTTTCTGTATGGTTAATTATTGTTTTCAACTATTGGCTGTTTCACATGTATAGGTGGTCAGTGTCAAACAGGACACTTATCTTTCCAACTTGATACTGCTGAAACTGAACTGTCCTTTGCTGATATCAGACTTGGTAGGCCCAACAGTAGGGATGCCAATGACCAGTTGAAGTTCACTCTTTGGGGTCCTGCACTTTTGTGGGATTGCCTCGGATGAACGACACAGGCTTCTGATACTGGACAGTCTGGTTTGAGTTATTTCATGGAACCTGCAACATATCAGCCTTGGCTAGTATCTGGCTAGACTTGTAGCTGACTAGCACAGATGTCAGACCAGTCAGTCATCAGATGTCACCGTTATACAATCATAGTAAGTAAGGACATCATTTCAGTGATATAGCATTAATATTAACATTTCAATTAAGTGTAACTGACTAGCACATAAGTCAGACAAGTCAGTCATCAGGTGTCAAAGTTATACAGTCATAGCAAGTAACATCAATTCAATGATATAGAATTAATATTAACATATCAGTAATAAACATCATCTGGTTTATTCCGCTCCTATACATCCCTTCATATTCTATAACTTGATCCTTCCAAATCATATCAAGTACGAATTCAAATACTGATGCTATTCTTAGCATCTACACAAAATTAATACATAAATAAAGAGAGTGACCAAGCGATCAAGTTGCTTTCTTCGGTAGTACAATTACATAGTTTTGGAATTGAAACCTGGCTGTGGAACACTCCATTTTACCAGCTGTAAATGGGCACAAAGTTGTGCGCTCGAACTAGGGAAGGCAAAGGCAGCGAGGAAGGGGACTAGTCACCTTAACCTCGTAAACTGGGATCTTCCATGATGAAGTTTCTAACACTTCATTTCCCTATGACAATCTCTGCCATGGGACTGCCTTTATCTTCGTAAGCGATAAAGCAATATGATAAATATATCTTCATTAGGCTGTGGGGCTATGTGTGATTAATTTCTGTACAAGCAACAATCATCCACAATGCACATGTTTAGATCATATTAAAAATACAATACATTATATCAATGACTATTATACAGGCATATTTTGTGAATTCTGTATGAACCTGAAATAACAAATATTATACACGGTAGTTATCATAATTTCGCTTACCCTCTGACTCCAGATACTGACTGAAACTTGTTTCTGGCGATCCGCTCACAATTCATGGGTAGTGGCGAAACTCTGCCTCCAGTCTGTCTCAAACCTCTTTCGTTGTGTATCTCTCCAGTTTTTACCGATACGTTTATATACGCTTAGCGCGGACGTATAGGAGGGTACTGACGTCACAGCTAGAACTAGGCCAAAAAAAATCTTTCCCGAACATCGATTTCAGCCAATCTGTGCGTCGACTGAAATTTGGCCTTTCTCATTCTCGGCATATATAATATCCATTTTGTTCCATCTTATCTTGTTTTATACAGCTGATAAAACTCTATCTTCCTATCCATGTAAATTCCCAAACTGTTATTTGTTGATTTTAATAGTTAGAACAGAAGTGGGTTACACGCTTTTAGCGTAACTGTGGGCAGCCGAAATACGCATATATCTCCGTAAATGAGAACTTCCTACCGTTCCTTCTTATATGCAGTTATACACCATCCTTCCCTGTACTGAAATGTAAAATCCTTTTCATACTGATTCCCTTCTGCTTTTATTTATCCTTGGCGATTTCCTCTGTCTGATACACATTTCGCTGATACGCCGCCATTTTGAAAGCGGTCAATCGATCGTTGACGGGTTTATAAATCTAACTGAAAACGTTTGCAATGACTTGAAACCAATTTTGCGACATAGCTCCCCCATATTTTAAGCTGGATGATATCTAGCTTAACTATTGGGTACAAGACAATTGCAAATCGACCATTCCGAGGTTAGTTTTCCTTCCTTCTATCCTCCTCAAGCTCTGTGGGATGGCGACTTAGAAAATCTGCGCCCACATTCTGTTTTCCCGGAATATATCCATCCTTTACTATCTCTCTCCTTCCTGTTCGGCTTTTCATCCAGGCTCTTACTGCTGGTGAAACGGGGTCGGTAGGTTTCCCATGAAGTTTACCGCCCTCTTTTCGTTGATAGTTGGATGTGGTTTTCCCTCGCAAATCCGTAGGTGTTTGATTTTCGCTACGTGATTTGTTCCTTTTTTTCCAGCGCATGGGGTTCAGACTGCAATTGAACCTGTGTGGGATGTTTCCTTTCCCCTCCCGTGCAAATCTCGGGAGTACCCCTGATTGCTGGTTTGCTTGTAGATTTTTGATGAAGACTCTTCCGTCGACTTTTGAATCTACATAGGTGCACTCTGGACAGGAATTTACATACTGATTTATGTCTTCCGTAATACCTGGCCAGTAGAACTGGGTGGCTATTCTTTGTTTTGTGGCACCATTACCCAGGTGTTCACTCAAAGTTGATATGTGTCCCCAGCCTATAACCTTATTCCTATAGGGGGATGGTACAACAATTTGACCATGACTTTTCGTCCCTCTGCCAGCTTTCCTGTACAAGAGTCCATGTTCCCTATAGAAGTGTCCTTTCCTTGGTGTGTTATGTGTCTTTGACAATTTGCCAAAACAAGGCTTCAACGTGCTGTCTGCTTCTTGAGCCCGTTTCAGTTCAGTCGAATGAAATGTTAATTTGGTGTCCCTCTCTATGTTCATGGAGTCAGACCTGGTCTGGATTTCTGCCATAACCATAGGTTTTACAGGGTCTCCCAAGAAAACATATTTACGCCCCAACATTAGGGGGTAAAAGGGATCATCTAACACTGCTGCATTTATCTCCCCTTCCACATAGCGACAACTGACATGAATCTTTGCTATGGGTAAAGTAAGGGGTGATGTTCCTTTTAGTGGCCCTTGAATGTCTACTGTTTCTGTGGTAATTTGTTCAGGGCACACCAGAGATGCACACACGACTGCATCATAGGACAAACCTGTGTCATACATTCCTGTGACTTGTTTGCCATTCACAGTCACTATCTCCTGGGTAGGTGGGTGATGGAGGCTATTCTGACTCACAGTCAGTTCCTTCCTAACAGAAGTCCTCACCTGTAGACATGCAGCATGATGAAGGGGTTTTTTCCTCCCACATTCATCAGTGTTGTGGTTGCTCATCTTACAAAATTTGCACCACTTATCTCCCTGTTTGTAGGGTTTCTTTTCCTGAGTCTGAGGGTTCTTGTCCTTATTATCAAATCTTTGCTTGTATCTGTATGGTTGATCCATCTGGTCAAACTCGGTATTCTGCAGTGGTGGCTTATATCCTTCTACCTGCTTCCTTTTTGTTCCTACCAATTCAGCTTGAGCTGCTTGGTATCTCTCTGCACATTTCAAAATGTCTTCCAGCCTCTCTGCTCCTTGTTCCATAAGGAATTTCCTCATTTCTTGAGACATGGAATCTTTCACTTGCTCTAACATAACCATTTCTTTCAGATCCTCGTAGGTTTTCTGATACTTACCTAAACTACTCCATTTCAACAAATACGTTTCTAGCCTAGCTGAGAACTGGTTATATGTTTCTCCAGGTAGAGGTTTAGAAGTTCTAAATTTCTTCCTATATGCCTCAGAGTTCTTTTCATACCGGATCAGTAAGGCTTGCTTTAGTATTTCATAATTTTCCTGCTCTTCTTTGGGGAGTTTCAGAAACACATCATATGCAATACCTCTCAATCCCTGGGATAACTTTAGACTCCATTTTTCCTTTTCCAGTCCATATGTAGAGGCTAGCCTTTCATACCTATCCAGGTACGACTCAATTGCGTCCTCCTTTTCAACAAATGGATCTAGGTGGAAGTTCATGGCCCCATTTGCTGGGTTCTGAAAAGAGCTATTCGCAGAATGAGGTGAGCTATTACCATGGGTGATAGTCCCAGCCTGAAGTTCAAGATCAAGCTGTCTCATTTTCAGCGCATGGTCTCTCTCTGCTTGTAACCTCCTTTCTTCTCTCTCAGCTTCTAATTTCTTGGCTTCTCTCTCTGCTTCTAATTTCTTGGCTTCTCTCTCTGCTTCTAATTTCTTTGTTTCTCTCTCTGCTTCTAATTGCTTTGCTTCTCTCTTGGTGTACTTTTCACATTCCGTCGTGACATACCGGATCAGAGCGTCACCATCCATGCCAAGTTCTTTTCCCACATGCAGTGTAGCAGACCTAAATTTGACCAAGTCAGCCATGATGTATCTGTAGTCTAGTAGGGCAAGTGATCTTACTCAAACTAATTTACTACAATATAATTAACTTAGTTAAAATTAAAGTTAATTAAACTGACTTCACCATATATGAAACAGCTTTCTTTATCTGTACTCAATGGTACTCCTAAAAATATAATTATTTCCTACTATGTTACTCTTTCCAAAAAATTTTACAAAACAAAATTTTCTACACAGCAGAAATAGAAAGTTGGCTCAGGAATATCAAAGATATATCCCGCAGACGAGCCCCCACTGTAGCGGGAGGTTATTTAAAATTATTTATTATGTAAGAGTATGCCAGTAAAGAGTTCTGACCTTACAAGTAATACCCCAGTCTTAGAAATAAGCACTGGTGTATTGTTATCATAAAAATAGTCAGACTGTGAAAACCCTGGCCCAGTTGGTAAGAAGTAGTACCAGGATTTAAGGTGTCTCCTCCCTGTGACTATCTTATGATTACTTATATTCTAGGGGATAAGTAAAATGTACATTCACTGAACCCACAAAATGGAAGAAGTGAATAAATCCTCAGGTACAGTTAAAATAGTTTAATAATTACACTAATATTCTATTTCTACTAGTTGGAAAAGAGCATACATATATATATATATATATATATATATATATATATATATATATATATATATATATATATATATATATATATATATATATATATATATATATATATATATATATATATATATATATATATATATATATAAAAGTATTCACACAATTACTATTATTGTCTGTTTAGACTTCAAGATCTTAAATAATAAAGTTACTGAAATCACTGTTATTAGTCCTTTGAATTTAAGGATAACTGTCATCAGTTGACTGAGTTTCTGTATGGTTAATTATTGTTTTCAACTATTGGCTGTTTCACATGTATAGGTGGTCAGTGTCAAACAGGACACTTATCTTTCCAACTTGATACTGCTGAAACTGAACTGTCCTTTGCTGATATCAGACTTGGTAGGCCCAACAGTAGGGATGCCAATGACCAGTTGAAGTTCACTCTTTGGGGTCCTGCACTTTTGTGGGATTGCCTCGGATGAACGACACAGGCTTCTGATACTGGACAGTCTGGTTTGAGTTATTTCATGGAACCTGCAACATATCAGCCTTGGCTAGTATCTGGCTAGACTTGTAGCTGACTAGCACAGATGTCAGACCAGTCAGTCATCAGATGTCACCGTTATACAATCATAGTAAGTAAGGACATCATTTCAGTGATATAGCATTAATATTAACATTTCAATTAAGTGTAACTGACTAGCACATAAGTCAGACAAGTCAGTCATCAGGTGTCAAAGTTATACAGTCATAGCAAGTAACATCAATTCAATGATATAGAATTAATATTAACATATCAGTAATAAACATCATCTGGTTTATTCCGCTCCTATACATCCCTTCATATTCTATAACTTGATCCTTCCAAATCATATCAAGTACGAATTCAAATACTGATGCTATTCTTAGCATCTACACAAAATTAATACATAAATAAAGAGAGTGACCAAGCGATCAAGTTGCTTTCTTCGGTAGTACAATTACATAGTTTTGGAATTGAAACCTGGCTGTGGAACACTCCATTTTACCAGCTGTAAATGGGCACAAAGTTGTGCGCTCGAACTAGGGAAGGCAAAGGCAGCGAGGAAGGGGACTAGTCACCTTAACCTCGTAAACTGGGATCTTCCATGATGAAGTTTCTAACACTTCATTTCCCTATGACAATCTCTGCCATGGGACTGCCTTTATCTTCGTAAGCGATAAAGCAATATGATAAATATATCTTCATTAGGCTGTGGGGCTATGTGTGATTAATTTCTGTACAAGCAACAATCATCCACAATGCACATGTTTAGATCATATTAAAAATACAATACATTATATCAATGACTATTATACAGGCATATTTTGTGAATTCTGTATGAACCTGAAATAACAAATATTATACACGGTAGTTATCATAATTTCGCTTACCCTCTGACTCCAGATACTGACTGAAACTTGTTTCTGGCGATCCGCTCACAATTCATGGGTAGTGGCGAAACTCTGCCTCCAGTCTGTCTCAAACCTCTTTCGTTGTGTATCTCTCCAGTTTTTACCAATACGTTTATATACGCTTAGCGCGGACGTATAGGAGGGTACTGACGTCACAGCTAGAACTAGGCCAAAAAAAATCTTTCCCGAACATCGATTTCAGCCAATCCCTGTACTGAAATGTAAAATCCTTTTCATACTGATTCCCTTCTGCTTTTATTTATCCTTGGCGATTTCCTCTGTCTGATACACATTTCGCTGATACGCCGCCATTTTGAAAGCGGTCAATCGATTGTTGACGGGTTTATAAATCTAACTGAAAACGTTTGCAATGACTTGAAACCAATTTTGCGACAGGGTCAAACCCTAAACCTTACCAGCGGCTTCCATTCCATATGAAACTGGAAATAAACTTTATCAAAGAACATTCTGATATAATATCGGGTTTTTCAAGGTGACTTGTCTGGTCTCGTGGTACAATTCCAAGCTAATGTACACTGTGACATTTAGATCTCTTAAGTATTTTACTACCTGGACAAAAATTGACGTGACCTTTATCAGCATCCTACTTAAAATAGTGAATCAAGCGTTTCCCAACATTTGATTAATTAGTCGTTGGAGAAACTGGGGCTTGATTTGCCAAACAACCAACCGTGGATGGGCTGTGGGTGCCATTAACAATTGTTCCAGATGTGGTGAAAGCACCTTTGTAGGTAAGAGAGACTGAATTTGTGATCACAGGTTTGTCAGAGCGAGAGAAAGAGCAGGGGAAGAATAGTTTTATTTGGATATAACCCATGTACTTATTTTGTATTTGCTTATGCACGTTTTGCTAACGCTACTCCTTTATTTCACTTCAGAATAGATTAACTTATAACTCTGTTCTTTACTGTAGAGGGAATTTTAGACCATAGCGTAAAAACCTATGACTCTTTCGGGGGTTAATAACTTTGCTCTAACGGGATCTTGTCTCAACAGAGGGAGGGAGGAGTAAACCTATGAGTCAAACGCTTTAATTAACTCATTAACCTATGTTCATTGTATTTGATTTTGATATTCAAAGATATTGTTGTGTTGTAGTTTCTTTATGATAAATAAAATTTACATAAACTTTATTTACGTGTGTCGATCAGCTTGTCCCAAAAGATCCCAATTCCATAGTTATAGGTTTCACGTCTGTGCATCTAATTGTCGTCACGTATCTGTGTGTGTATAGAAATGAGTGGTTGAATATATATCTATATATTTATAGGGAAAACTGTCTGATCTACAAATCTCAGTCGTAATCGATAGGCTGGATTGATTATCTCTCAAATCCAGGGACAGATTTTACCTTTCACCATTTCACTTGTGAAAATCTATTTCTTTACCTGATCTCTCACTGAGCTATCACCTGTTCTAGTCCTTTTCAGGCTGGGCCAAAATTGATCTTAATTACCCTATCAAAAATATACGACAGCTCATCAGTAAAGAAAGCAATCTGATCTCAAAGAGAGACCTTTTCATTCCTTAGTATTTATCAACACTGCAAATGCTAACAGTCCTTTTCAGGACTAGCCCTTTTCAGGGCTTAGAATCTATGTACACTCCACTCGTGGTGACAGTCACCTATTTTTTTAATGACAGTTGCGCTCGGATATAAGAGACGGACTTTGGTCTGGGCTGAAAGGACTGTACCTCGTCCCGAGAAAGCATAAACCTCAATCAAACAAAAACAAACCGCCCGAATGCGCAAAATAAAATGCAAGCAAATGAATACTTCCCACCAACCCAGTTTCATCGCACTCTTCATTTAATCATTATCTTGCATAACACATCCTCACAACCTACGCCATTCCCCAAGGTCAAACTAGTATCCACTTAACAATTCTGTGAGCCCGCATTTTAAAGTAATCAGAGGCACAGTACACAATCTTGAGCCTTTGGGCTTAAGCGATCTTGGAAAAAGAATATTTATGCATGTGTAACCAAACATTATGTATTTATTTTTGTTGTACAAAATACGTATCAAGCTAACTTTTGAACTGCAACGCTCTTTTCAAGTGTAGAGAATTATTTAACCGCAGAAAGTAATATTATTATCTGCATGCGTGCTTGGAATAGTTGCCTCGTTCGTAGTGATATTAAAAATCTAAAAAAAATCAGTTCTTTCAGAGCAACACAGTAACTTGGTATTTGCATACATGGTATATTCACTTTAATAATATCCCACAGTCAACAGCGAGGAATGCAGTTAGCGACCCATAGCTAGACTGCCTGCGTCAGGGTCAGCGAACCAGAGCTGACCAAGACCCTACTTCACCTCCAAGTGGTGGTCCTGGAAACAGGCTGCATCACTGCAGTCTGGCTGAGTGAGTAGAGATCGAAGAGGGAAGGCTAACCCGGTCCCAAAAATGCCGTGCTGAAGTCGGATGTGTCGGCCGAAAGGCGCAAATATCGCAGCTTCGCTGTAAACGGACACAACGCAACCAACGTCCTTTTCAGGACGAACGGAGAAGGAGAAAAAGAAGAATATCCCACATGACACGTCTGAATTTATTTTAGTCTGTATCACTACAAAGGTGACGAAAGAGTGTCGAAAATGGACTGTGTAATAGGTTCATGCAAGGATTTGAAGTGTCCAATATATGATTTGTGGAAAATGTACAAAGATTTGAGGAAAGATTTGAGGTACACGAATGTAGAAACGTGAACTTTACTTGATTGGGGACTGTAATTATGAAGGATGCACAAACGGGTTCACAACAGAAACTTAAACTATGAAGGATGCATGCAAAGGTTCGCATTAGAAACTGCAATTATGAAGGATGCATGCAGGGTTCGCATTAGACACTGTAATTATGAAGGAAGCGTGCAAGGGTTCGAAGTGGAAACTGTAATTTTGAAGAATGTGTGCAAGGGTTCACAAGGGACTGTAATTATGAACGATGCCTGAAAGAGTTCGCAATGGAAACTGTAATTATGAAGTATACATGCACGGGTTCACAATGGAAACTATAATTTTGAAGGATGCATGAAATGGTTCACACTAGAAACTATAGTTATGAAGGATGCATGAAATTAGTCACAATAGATACAATAATTATGAAGGATGTGTACAAGGTTTCACAATAGAAACTGCAATTATGATGGTTGCATGAAAAGGTTCACAATAGAAACCGTAATTACGAAGGATTCGTGTAAGGGTTCGCAATAGAAACTGTAATTATGAAAGAAGTATGCGCGGGTTCACCACGGAGACTGTATAATTATGAAGGATGCATGCAAGAGTTCACAATGGAAACTAATTATGAAGGATGCGCGCAATGGTCTAAAACGTAGACGGCACAGTATATACGCAAAGCGTTGCTCCAAGTAGTTTTCGGGGGTCTCCGAGGAGTTAAAGATACTTTTTAGTGCTCCCTCAAGCGCGTCATAGTATGCAACTAATATGAGGTTCACGAATATAGATAGTGTAAGGGCGTGGTCGGCAACCCAGGAGCTTTTGGGATCTACCACTGCGCCCTTTAAATATCTACAATTTTATATATATATATATATATATATATATATATATATATATATATATATATATATATATATATATATATATATATATATATATATATATATATATATATATATATATATAATTAAATGTAATGAAGTCTAAAACACACCTTAGAAAACAAAATGCACACTAATTAAACTAATTGTTGATTAAAATTAGATTTAAAAAAAACAATGTATGTTATCACCATTCCGACAACAGTCAGATGAGATCAAAGACACAAATTCTGAAAGACAGAATTCGGGCTGGTGTTATTGTTTACCATTTTGTGTGTGTGTGTGCTGGGAGAGGGGGGAAAGCGGAATGTAAACGCAAAAATTGCAAAAAAATGTGTGACGTCATGTGTACGACCCCTAAGACCTGGCAAAGACATAGGGCAAAGGCATTGTCTACATTACGACCGTCAGGGACAAACGAAAAGATCAATCACTCAATAAAAAAATCAATGAATCAGTGAATCATTCAATCGATCAGTCAATATCTTTCAGCTTCCGTGTAGCAGAGGTCCTCAACAATAACATGCCACGCCTTTTTGTCCTGTAAGGTAAAAGGTAAAGGATCCCGTTGCACGCCCATTGAGGCATATTGGGAAAATGATGATAGGCCCATATTTTCTTGACCATCGGCACACTAGGGGTGATGTGGTCAGCATCACGCCGGCCGTCTTAACATTCCCAGAGTTGCTCTGGGACCCAATTCATGAGGCTGGGTCGACCCCGGAGCCTCAACTGGGGATCGAACCATGGACCACCGAGCTAGGACGCCAGTGCACTAACCACTGCGCTACCGCGGCTCCCCTTTATGGCCTGTACCATCCTTTCAATATCTTACTTATTCTTTTCTGACATGGAACAGATGATAACGATTTGAAAAGATCTTCAACAGGGGGGGGGGGGGGGCATGTTTTTGTTGAGGAGCCGTGCTACACGAGATCTGAAAGATTTTGAAGATGACACGCTGTTATCTCCGGTTTTCTTCTATATGTAATTATTGATCACCCTTTTTTTCTTTTACCCTGGGGATTAAAAACAAAGGACTGCCTTGTAAAGCTATCATGTGGTTTTCTTAATTTTTATCTTATCCAACGCCATCGTCTTCTCTTTACATCTGGTTCGACTGATGTCAATGAAAATAGTAGAAGACAGTGAGAAATGAGCTAAATGCATTTAAAAGAAATGATTATGACGAGAAACATACATGGAAGTTCTGTAGTGGCTCTGGTAAATCTCAGTGGAAGATTTTAGGTTTCAGGTCCCCCATGGAGCATAGGCCTTCAACAAGCTTGTGCCAAGTCTTCCTGTCCCGTGCCATCATCTCAAAGTCTTTCCATAGCATCCTCATGATTTTCATCATCATCATTTCCTTTTTGGCTCCCCATAGAGCATGGGGCAGCTACTGCAGTGGTCTCCCTTGCAGGAAGTCTGCACAAAGCAGTCACGTGCTCTTGCAGAAGTTGTTTCTGTAGCAACTTATTTTACACTAGTGTAAAAGCTATTTTACACTAGTGTAAAAGCCCGTCATAAGACGGGAATTAAATTCAAAAGCACCAATACCTAACGGCAATTTTACTTATTCAAAAGTATTTAAACAAACCACTGTGCATCACCACAGAACACCAACTACGTAGCAGCAGCGAGGATCCCACTGTGTGTATACGGGATCACACATTCTATAAATATTTTTGTGCACACCGTCATTTGCGCATTCTTCTTTGTCGAGTGTTACTATTTTCGGGAGAGTACATATAAGGGAAACAATACAATTATTGTCTAACTTTCAACCAAAGTTTCATCCCTTAGCTTTACTGACAGAAGAAGCTGAGATTGTATATATTGATGATGAATGTGCCAGCCCCATGTATAACCAAATGTTAGTCGCCTTGTACGACATGCCAGAGAGAGCAGTAGTCATGTTCATTCTTTGTCTCATCAGAGGCCCTCGGGGACTACACGGGACCTCCCTTTCATGTATGTTACCAGTTCTCTTCTCCGTGCGTGTTTGGTCTTACTCTCGATATTTTACCTAGGCATTCCAGAACAATGACTGTGTTGTAATGCTATCAGCAGGTTTCCTCAATGTGTGTCCTATCCATCGCCAACGTTTTCTCATCTCATACTGCACTGACATTTGAGATCGTAACAGGCTGTTTGCTTGTCAAATGTATTTTTAAGGCACACCTTACCTATTTTTGTTAGCCCCACGTTTTTAGTTGGGCACGACGCGTCAACCTAAGCACAAAGTCTTTCGGTTGCATTAGGGCGTATGTCCAAATGTAAGCGACCTTTCAGTGTACAGCTATATAAACAGTATGTTCCTATCCGTGTAAATGTATGCAGGGCCCTCTAGAAGGGTGACTAGCAGGGCCATTTGGTCCGAGCCTCATCACAGAATAAAGCTCACGTCCAGAGGCGTCCCTAAAGTATTTGGCACCAGGGGCGGATACTACCTTTGGCACCCTGCCCCATAAAGAACTACACTTGCAAGCATATTTTTAACAGTTAGTACTATCATAATAGTGCCCAATGGCACCCCTTTTAGATTGTCAACCGGGGCGAACTGCCCCCTCGCCCCCCCCCCCCCCCTTTTTTCCCTTTAGTACGCCACTATTCACAGTCAACTTATTTTTTTGCATGCCTTCCTTTACACTTAAATATTTTTACCTCCATTCCCAAACACTGAGTGGCGTTCACAATGTGAAAAGACTCGGGTCTTATCTGCATGGCCTGAGGTCAATAAAGGGGTAAACAAACCCAAGGCATGTAAACAGTAAATAAATAATACACAATAATGGGTGTGTTGCAGGCATTCGTAAGAAATAACGTAGAAAACTAGACAACAGAGAAACAACAAAAGTGATAGGATTACCGGGAACTCGAACTCAGAACCATCCTAGCAGCACCACCGCCTCGCTATAGGAGTGAATCTTGACTAACTAAACTGCCAACTAAGCACCACAAAATCAGTACTTCGAGGACAGTGAACATTAGCGGGACCACTATTCATAACGTCTTTATTTCTTACGAGTACCTGCAACATACCTGTTTATGTGCATTATCTACTTCTGAGGGCTTGTATGTACGTCTACGTATATCTGTGTTTATCAAAGACAGACACAATCAGTACTAACTTTAATACCTGAAAGTTAGCACCTGGAAACTTATCGATTTTTTAAAACCGATTCACGCCAACAAAAGTTTTTTTTTTTTTTTTTTTAAATTGAAGGGAGCGGTTTGTAGGAAATACTCAAAGCTTTATTTTAAAAAAAAAAAAACAAAACAAACAGTCGGGTACTTGTGCGTTAATTCACCGGTTAAATCAAATTGTGGATATTTATTACCCAAACCGATCACCGTACTCTTTCTTGACTGAAAAAGTGTCATTGTCCTCTCCCCCCTCCCCCGTTGCTTAGAATTTTTTTTAAAACACGCCTGCCGTTCGTAAGGTTGTAGTCACGTAGCACATTCTGGCGTAGGGGAGTGAAGTGTTATAGACTTCGATGTACTGGGTCCCAGCTTTATGAGGTGGGGTGGCCTGTTCCCTTCCTCGCTGCCGTTGCCTTCTCTAACTCAAGATCAGAGGCAGGTACCCTTTTACAGCTGGTTAGACTGATGCGTGACACCTGTTCCCTTTCTCGCTGCCGTTGCCTTCTCTAACTCAGGATCAGAGTAAGGTACCCATTTACAGCTGTTATGGAGTGTTAGAGACTTCACCATACTAGGTCCAGCATCGAGAGATGGGGTCTACCTAGCTATAAATGGGTACTTAACTTTGAGTTAGGGAAGGAAAAGACAGCGAGGAAGGAAACTGGTCTCCCCACCTCTCGATGCTGGACCTAGTATGGTGAAGTCTCTAACACTTCATAACCAGCTGTAAATGGGTACCTGACTCTGATCCTGAGTTAGAGAAGGCAACGGCAGCGAGGAAGGGAACATGTGTCACGCATCAGTCAAACCAGCTGTAAAAGGGTGCCTGACTCTGATCTTGAGTTAGAGAAGGCAACGGCAGCGATTTCCCTTGTTTCCTTTGTACCGTTAACTTGTAGAACTGATTAAATTCCGTTCTATTGGTTTATAAACTTTTTTTTTAAAATACGGGGGGGGGGGTGTTGAGGGCGGGTCTGTCGTAAGCGTGTCAACTATGAATGCAAGAGAAACGCTTTTTTTTTTAACTTGCCTCCCAAATCACAATGTGAAATCAACATTTTTCAGTCAAGAAAAAGTACGGTTCTCAGTTTTGGTAATAAATTTCCAGAATTTGATTTAACCGGTGAATAAACGCACAAGAACCAACAGTCGTAATCAAGGATACGCTGTGCAGTGGCCTGTTACACGTCACGGCCCTTTCCCAGAAAAGCGAAGCCGTGATACAACAAGTTTCGAGAAATAGCATTGATCTCCTGTGCGTGTTCAGGTGTGGTGTTATTTTGTGAACTGTAAGCCGGAAGAAGTGACTACTGTGTGAAAATGTTTATCACAGAACAGAAGCTATGGTGATATATCGCTGTAACATTTATGACAGCCGCGAGTTTTTAACGGAGATTGCTGTGTAGGAGTTTTTAACGGAGATTGCTGTGTAAGAGTTTTTAACGGAGATTGCTGTGTAGGAGTTTTCAAGGTAATATACCTAACTTTGTCATCATCATCATCATTTTCATGGAGCTTGGAGCCACTACTGCAGGTGGCTGTCTCGCACAACCTCAAATTAGTCGCCTTATACGACATGTCAGAGCGAGCAGAAGATCTATTCTTTCTTGGTGTTCTCCGATACCCGCGTGAGCTACACGGACCACCTAACTAAGTGCATACGGTAACATATAGGTAGATATTTTGATATACAGATATTTATGGATGCCTTTTCTGTTATGATGTTCCCTTTGGAGCACGGAGCTACCACTGCCGCTGGCCGTCCTCACAGGAAGCGAGCACCAATGAATTCAAGTGCTCTTGTGGTGATGGTTTGTGTAACAATTTGTTTACATGATGAGTTTGCCAGCCACGTGCACAAACTCGTGCTCATCGTCACTGAGGCCAAGACTAAGGGAGTAGATGTCCTGTTCTTTCTGTGTCTTCCTGAGTTTATATATATATATATATATATATATATATATATATATATATATATATATATATATATATATATATATATATATATATATATATATATATATATATATATATATATATATATATATATATATATTTCATAGTTGTGTATAGTATTGTGAAAAGTATCGCCGCCAGTGAAGCATGTTTTCCTCTCTGGGGTGCTTACTTGGCTGTGTATCCTTTCACAGTTCACTTTCTCGTCGAGGGAATATGGCCGATCGGATAATCCATGGTTCGATTTACAATGAGCCTATTGTAACTGTTCTGTAATCTAGTGTTCTTTCTTTCTTTCTTTCTTTTCTTTCTTTCTTACGAGTGCCTACTTATATTAGTTTATTATTATTTACTACTGACAGGCCTCGGAATTCCCTCTGTATTTATTTCTGCATTTAAACACTTGATGGGGAGCCGCGCTAGCGTAGTGGTTACCACACCGCTCTGGCGACCGGGTGATCCAGGATCAAACCCGGGTGACGGCATTTGAGGATTTTTCGTCGACCGGGATTTGGACTGGATTAACTCGAGACCTGGCGAGGACATTTGAAGGAGTGTCGTCGACCAGGGATTGGCGGCTCCTGAGCCGACCCAGCTGTAATGGGTACCTCCGAAATCGGAGAGTATTTGCCTGAATGGCGAGGGACACCTGTCTCTGTACAAGAAAAAAAAAAGGGATACTCACGTAAAATCAATGTCAGGTTAGACATAAAAAATAATAACCTGAGATTTCGCCTCGAGTATTAGCGGGCGTACGAAAAAAAAAAAAAAAAACACTTGATGTGCAACACTCGAAAGTTGTGCGTGTATTCTGCTGTCTTCCAATACTTGCCATACGTGTGTGTGTGTGTGTGTGTGTGTGTGTGCGCGCGTGCTTATTTTTAAAGTCAGAAGCATTATATAAATACAAGCTACTCTACATTTCTAAAGCGTGAAATAGGCCACAGTATTTTAAATAAGCATACATAAATGTTACAAACACTCCATGCAGTGACGTTATTACCGCTTGCACGCTTCCCCCCCCCCCCCCCCCCCTCCCCCCCCGTATAATTCTCGATGATCTTTGAAAAGACAAATAAAGAATCAGGCTACTGCACCCTCGGGCAATACCACTAATATAATGTTGTGCATGGGGCAGGCAACCGCATCATGTCAAGCAAATTGATGATGACGTTGGTGTTGATGATGTTGGTGATGACTACGATAATGTTAATGACGATAATGTTCATGCTGATGATGTTGGTGATGATGATGATGTATATGTAAGTAGTTACATATTTTACATTTGTATTTGCCGTATGTTGATTATAGCTGTTGAACCCGTGCTATAAGGAGGGGCCCCCACTTAAGTTGTCCCCGAGCACCTCTTAGATTGTAGTTACGCCATTGACTCCAGGTTTAAATGCATAACAGAGCAAAGTCTGAACGCCGTTATCACAAATCATATAGCAACACAACCAGGATATAAATGGGGGCAGCGTTTGCCTCTAAATATGACAGTAGTGTTCTGTTTTTTTTTTTTTTTAATCTTCCTTTTACATGAGTCAAAGGACTGATATTGCATATCACTTTAGATTGTGTGATTGTCGTTGTACAGTTGTGATTTCCTTCATGAATCTTCGCTGCATATGTAAGCCAAATCCCCTCCCTACTTTTTTTCTGCTATAAATAATTTACGCCAATCTGTAGAGTGCTTTACTTATTTATGTTTTTCATTGCGACGTTTTCAACTCTACCAACTGCTTATCGTGATGTCAGGAAAACATGTTGTAATGCAACCCACAGTTGTGACTAGAAAGATTTGTTGTCATACAACAAACAATGGTAACTAGATAACATGTTGTTATACGTCCTACAGTGGTGGCTAGAAAGATATGTTGTTATACAACAAACAATGGTGACTAGATAACATGTTGTTATACGTCCTACAGTGGTGGCTAGAAAGATATGTTGTTATACAACAAACAATGGTGACTAGATAACATGTTATTATACGTCCTACAATTATGACTAGAAAAACAACATGATGTTATGCAACCCACATTTGTGACTAGAAATACATTTTGTTATACAACCACTGGCGAATCTAGGTATTGTCCAAGGGAGGGGCGATACATCAAGATGATAAGGTGCCTTTCCCCCCCCCCCTCCCCCTGCTTCTTATTTCCACATATTTTTGGACAATTAAAAAACAACTTAACAAATTGTGAAGAAGAAAAAGTGACAAATTGATAGTTATATTATACAGTAGCACATAAATATTCATTTTTATATTTAAAAAAAATAACTATGTATAACATAATTACATAAAAGTAAGGTACAACTACAAAGAGACAAAATTTCATAAAAATTCATACATATTTTATGTTATAGCGTAACATTTTTTTAATTTGGGATTGGACGCCCGATACAGAAATTATCCGCCTACATTTCACAAAGTCCTCTGTTTTTTGCGGCTCGAGCGAAGTTCCCATGTGTCGCCTGCCTGGCGCTGTCTTTTGTCTCATTATTGTATGGTGGTTCCTTTTATTGCCTTTCATCGTCAGTAGTAAATAATAAACTGAAATTAGTAGGCACTCGTAAGAAAGAAAGAAAGAAAGAACATTAAACGATAGAACAGAAACAAGTAATAGGCTCACTGGAGATCGTACCAGGGATTATCCGATCGCCCCCATTCCCTCGATCAGATAGTGAATGTCACGGAGAGTTATGTTCATTGAATTTTCTATATTTTCCTCTTCTTTTCTTCCACCCGTGTTCTCTAATTATTGTCGCTCTTTACCTTTTTCCTGTGTTTTTCGCATTCGTTCGTTTGCGACTATATACATTACTATTTTGCCATTCTCACTTTCGTCAGTTTCGTTTCTCATTTAGAAACGCATTTCATGGCTGATTAAACGAGAAACTTCTTACGTAACGCGTCAGTCCCTCACCAGACGATTTGGCGTGAGAAGGCATTCGGTCAATCGCAGCAGATTTGTGGCCGGGGAGGGGACGGGAACGGCACCAAATCAAGTTAGATGTGACCGGACTTGGTCACGGTGACAAATCAAGTCTAGTGTGACAGGGTGAGAATGGGGTGGAATCTTTTATCAATGTTCATCTGTTGTTTTACTGGCGACTGCCAGAGGTGGTGATTACAGAATAGGAATTGGAACATAACCCAGGTGGTTCTTTTGGAGACTCGTAACTGTGTTTATGTTTTAGGCTGCATGATCGTCGAAAATATGGTAACATTCTTTTCTCAATTACCTGATGTAAACAAACGACACTTCCTACTGACGTTCAGGAAATAAGTTCAAGCTGGACTAAATATGAATGAACACCTTTATTAAGTGTCTGCACACTCTGACAACTTCATAATAGTTCATAAATACATGTGCTTCTGTGGTATACAAACCAGTCATCCCAAGAAATAACACACAGCCATCGAACTTACAAGATGGTCCAAACACCAAAATCACTGTCTCGCTCGTCTCGTGCCTAAAACCAACTCAATTAACCCCCTTCTCTCAAACCATCACTTCCGTCCTAGCTACTGAGCAATTCTACCCCAAGTTCGATGACGTCATTCCTGAACACTTTAATTAAATCACTCATAGGATTTGTGACTAGTGTTATTACACTAACTAGACACGCTCAAATACTTAGTGTTTAATCTTGCTAAGTATTCTTACCCTAACTATAATTAAGTGGCAGCACCTTAGTGTTAATCCGACGTAACAGTCCGTACTGTCACAGATTGACGAAATAACTGTGAATATTTGGGTAGTCTCAGACATAGGGCCGACCTATAGTCTGCATTCTCACCTGTCAAATCGTAGTTTCTCGGTGAGCGCTCAGGAAAAGCGCGATAACTGACACCTCCCCGGCGCAGTTTCAGACATTTGTCTGGGAGTTCGCATCTGACATGTAGTTTCCAATGGTAGATTCTCAGTGTCAGGTGATATGACACTCACGCTCCAGGGCCAGTTTTGGCGTAAGGTGCGAGAAAGCAAAGTGTCAGTTATGGTTCTCAGGATGAGTTTCTCGGGGAGGTGTGAATAACTGTTTCTGCACTGGAGACGGGTTGTCTGAGATTCGCAAATGACACGCGCCCTCTCGGTCAGTAGGTGGCAGTTACGGCATGCGTTTAGGTGTTAAACGTATCGTTATAGACGGAAAGGGGGATTATTTCGTTTCTGCGAAATAAAAAAGTTTACCTCTTGGTCTGGTAATAGATATAACCAGAATGTTAAACTAGATTTTCATTCTCGCTCCTAAATTCGCAGTAGACAGGACGTTTCGTGCTAAGAGAATAAGCTGTATAGCGTAGTCTTAGTTTGTTCTTGGCAACATTTTTGCCGAACTTCTAGACTACCAATAAATATAAGCATATAATTCTAGTTTGTGCGATCGCCTGTAAATTCTGTGTTGAGGTAAATCTTATACATATTATCTAGTATTTCGTGAAGTGGTTAAAGTGTTAAATCGCTTATTTTATTTCACTAGTTAGATTTGGTACAGAGCGCTTAATACATAAGTCTGTATTATTTTCTAGTGACGTGTTTCAGTGGAAAGCAGAATAAATTATAATTTCTAGCTTAAACAACAATGTAGCTATTGTCGTAGATTTTTCGATCGGAGTATTAAGACTTGGGTTGGTCCCTTCTGAATAGGTTGGAATGAGTGATAGTCACAGTGAGAGATGGAAATAAAAACATAGACTTCCACGAGTGAGGTGGTAGAATAGTGATAGATGCTGTCTCTGAGAGCGGAAAATCTTCTCTCTCACCTATCTTCTACGACAGATCTAAAGTAGTCAGACAGTCTAAACACAGATATATATATTACATATATTTCTATCTAATCACAGGCACGCACATACACGTGACGACAGTTAAACACACAGACGTGGGAAATCTATAACCATGGATATATATATATTTTTAGAACGAGCTGACCAACGCGCTGATTAGTTCAAGAGAGATTTTTATTATTATCATCAAAAAAATCTTCTCACAACACCAAAGAAATACATCAAGGAGAAACATATACAAATAGTCATAAAATTTTAGAAAAAAAAAATGCTACAAGGATGATAGCCCGTTAGAATCTTACTCTAGGTTTAGCCCACAGCCCCGTTAAGAGAACAGATGATGGCCCAAAGAGTTATAGATACATAGGGTTGAGTCTAAGAGGTTTCTTTCTTTCTCGTAAATGTATGAACAGAGTTGGATAATCTGATTTAGCCTAAGAAAAAGAAACTCTAGCATTTGTAACAAATTCTGCAGATTTAAAAATTTAAGATAGCAAATGGGTGACAATAATACACCGGTAAAATAACACTCAGACCTGTGTACTCTCATTTATTCAACCATGGCCTTGCTCACACATATATACTCACAACTTTGCTCGCTGCCTCTGGGAACATAATAATTCTAGGACCTTCGCACAGACCCGAAAAATGCAGTCATCGACCAAGAAACCCCCAGTTCCAAAAGACGTACTGAACTCTCTGTCTCAGGGAACGATTCCTTGGGTGTTCTAATTTTTTCCGAATGTCTGATTAAGTCACATAAAATTTGTCCAGGCACGAAAGTTAGCAGAGCACAATGTCATTAGCTTTGGATTCTAGGATTTAAGGAATGTCAGATCGGTGTCTTCTTTCAGGCAGGTACTATATTTGGTCACCACAATACTAGTCACAATCTCTGTCGGAATGTTAATGTTATTCTTGTAATATTCTCGCCGCCAGGCAGCATGTACATTTAAATTTGTGGAGCAATATGAACTGGCTCAAAAGCCCAATATATATTTCTAGTCTTTAGAAACCGTTAGTGGGATTGCTATTACTGTCTCTCTCTGATGGCATATGCACTGTCAGACCAGTGTTACTTGAAACAAAAAAACAACCCACGTGGTTAAAGATAGGAACTGTCTATGCTTCACACAAATATGTCTCTTTACTAAACGCTGGCAAGTTGGGTACCACCGTTTCACTAAATAAAATGGAAAGAACACATATCAAATAATTTACATATATGTACTCAATATAACTTACATTTTACACGACAAGCCTACAGCTTGACTTATATTTAAAACTTCCCGTGAAATAAGTTATATAAAAATCAATCATCAGGAATTAGGAATATCTTCGTATTCCGTCAATATTCATTGATGTCGCATCTAGCATTTATAAGTTAGTTATTAAAACAGTTTCGACTGAGTATTTAACCGTTAAATTAAACTCATTATAGCTACTTGTTTAGTAAGCTAAAGATATAATTTATTATGTATTTCCACTGTAACTCGTCGACTAAAGAAAATAACAAACTATTAAAATAATCACTCTGCACACAGAACTGGTTTAAAATGAAATCGGCGATTTAACACTTAATCACTTCACCAAATACTAGAATATAGTATATAATATTTTACCTCAGACACAGAAGTACTAAGAACTTAAACCACTTCGACCAAACTAAAGGCCATCTCTATTAACAGAGATTATTTAGAAATCGAACGAAGGCTAGTTCTGTCTTTACTGCGAAGTTACTGAGTGAGAATGAAAATAAAGTTTCAAACTCGGGCCAATATCTTAAAATCAGACAAAGGGCCCCAACTTATTTCGCCAAGCGAAATTATCTCCCCTACTCCCAACATTTACGTCAGCTTAACGCGTGTCGTAACTGCCACCTACTGACCGAGATGTACGCGTGTCAGTAGCAACTCTCAGACAACCGTCTCGTACTGCGTCGTAGAGATGCCGGGTTTGACACCTTACGCTCATGTCAGGTGAAAAATGGTAGACCAAAAGTCTGCTCTATGTCCAGCGAAACGAATTTTTCGCACATTCTCGTCTACCTGCGCGACTGACATCTGCGTATTAGAATGCTAGTGCGATTCTCAGTTTTGAGAAAAGAAACAGGTAAAGTTTGAGAATACTGAAGAAAATATTTTTCGCAAACGAGTGATGCGAAAAATACAGGAAAAAAAAAAACAAGTAAGGAAAGATAATAAAATAAAGGATGCGGGTGAGAGAATAGGAAGAAGATGTAGGCAATTTAATGATATAAAGACCTACGTGACAGGACGTCCCCCCTTTAAGATATGGAAGCACTCCATGTCTACGTTATGGAATTAAATTTCCTATAACCGTAGCTTCGGGGTGTCTGTCTTCTTCCCTCTCATCTTCCCCCTCCATCTCTGTCCCATTCCTACTCAAGTCTACTCCCCACAGTTTCCTTCTTCTGGAATGTCTCCCATGCGCGCTTGAAAGAGCGTCGCCGCTTTTGACATTTTTGAAAGATTTCGTGTGATTGCGGTGGAATATCCCTGCCACTATCATCATCTTCGTCAGCTTTGGCGATCGTCAGGAGATGGTCGGAGGTTGGCACTGGTCTTTCCAAGTATCTCTTTAACAGATTTAAATGGAAAACCTTCTCCTTTCCTTGAATAGAGATCTGGTAGTTAGCCTTAGAAATCTTTTTCAGGACGGTAAACGGCCCTTGCCATCCGATCTTCAGTTGGTTGTTTCCGGTAGGGAGTAACACCAAAACTTTCTCTCCTGCTTCCAGTTCTCTTTCTTTCGCGACTTTCCTGTATCGGTTAGCGTGCTTTGTGCGTGCTCGCTTAAAGTTAGTCGTTGCTAGGTCCCACCCTAGTTTCAACCTTTCCTTTAAAACCGACACATATTTACTGGCTGAGACAACTGTCTCATCCGCCTTCTCGTCTGTCAGAGACTGCAGTAAGGCTTCAAGCGGGCCCTTAATGGGTCTGCCGAATAAGAGTGTAGCTGGCGGAAATCCTGTGGAAGTATGAGGAGATTCTCTGTAGCCAAATAATGCTGCAGGAATACAAAGATCCCAATCTTCAGGTTTCACTTGTGCCAGTTTACTTAGCATCATGTTGAGGTTTCCATTAGCACGTTCCACGAGCCCATTTCCGGCCGGAGTATATGGCTTAGTGTGGATGTGTTGGGTCCTCAAGATCTTAACGATCTCATCCATCAACAGGTTTCGGTATGGAGATCCGTTATCCGTCAACACTTGCTGAGGGAATCCCAACCGAGTGAAAATCTGCACGAGGGCTTCTGCGACATGCTTGGCATCTGCGCATGTTAGCGGGATAGCTTCTGCCCATAAAGTGCATGTATCGACTAAGGTCAGGATAAACCTGTTCCTTCTTTTAGTCCTTTCGAAAGGCCCTAAAATGTCGATCACAACCCGTTCGAATGGTGTTCCCATTATTGGCATTTCACCCATGTGGACTGGGGGTGTCCGTTGCTTGGGTGGCACACGTTGGCACTGGGCACAGGATTTGACATATCTGATAATATCAGTATTTACTCCTGGCCACCAATAATGAGTGGTTATACGTTGGTTTGTGGCGTTCTGTCCCATATGTCCGCTGAAGGGAAGAGAGTGCCCCATTTCTAGGATTTGGCTTCTGTACTGTTTCGGTACTAGGAGCTGGTTGTAACCTTGATCAGGCTTGCCCGTTCTGCGATACAGTACGCCATCCTTAGAAAAAATGTCCCCGTGCTGTCTGGGTTCCTTAGCCATGGGCAGTTTCCTAAAGCAGGGTGCCAAAGTAGGGTCCTTGTATTGCGCTTCTTTAAGTTCCATGGGTAACAAATTAGGCGCAGGCTCCCGTTCCTCTTGGTTTGCCCTCTTGTAGTTACTGCTGCCACAATCGGCTCTTCCGGTTTCCCAATACACACGTATCTCCCGCCAAGTATGACTGGGTAGATGGGATCATCCATAACAGCCGCTTTGATCACGCCTCTGACAAAGTCAGAGTGTATCTCCACCAATGCGATGGGAAGCGCTGTAGGTGCATCACTCTTACGAACTCCACAAAGTTGGACGGTCTCTGCTGTCTCTTGACCGGGTTTGACCAGGTTTCTGGCAACAATGCAATCATAAGAAAGCCCCGTGTCAAATAAGCAAGAAGTTTGAGAACCGTTCAAAGTAACAGTACCTCGCGTTGAGGGTCTATCCCCAACAGGTGGGAATCACTGTCAATAATTCCGCCTTGCGAGACTGTTAATAAGCATCCGATGCGTTTCGGCTCGGTGTGCTCGGTCTGATCATATGTCCCGTGCTCAGGGGTTCTCCCTTTGCCACCTTGACCTTTCTGGCCACGCTGCCATGAAGGGCGGTCGGGTTGATCAGACTGTTTGGGGTGGTTGGGGTACTTGTTCTTGTAGAACTTGGATTTTTCAGGAGGGGGGTTTTGAGGTCCAGTTTCTCTGTGGTTATTTTGGTTAGAAGCCTGAGAAGATTGCTCTAGGTTATGTTTTCGAAAATGCTCCTCTGTCGGTTTCCGCTTTGTGGCCGGTAGTTCAGCCAGCGCATTGTGATAACGCTCAGACTTTTCCAAAGTGTCTTCAAGTTTTTCTGCCCCTGCTCAGCGAGAAATCTCCGGGTATCAGCAGACAAAGTGTTCTTTATTTGTTCCGTTAAAACAAATTCCTCAAGACCTTCATAGGTAGAGGGGAGCTGTGAAAGCTCAAGGCACTTTGTTAGATATCCCTTTAGACGAGATGAGAACTGCTGAAAAGTTTCAGAGCTCTCTTTCCTGCTGTTGCGAAACAGTTGCAGAAATTTTCGCGCATTCATTTCAAAACGCTCCAGTAGCGCTTTCTTCAACACATCGTAGTCGTCTTGTTGGCTACTTTCCAGCTTAGAATAAACATCATAAGCAGAACCTTTTAGGGCCTGGGAAAGTTTCATATTCCAACGCGACCTCTCTAACCCGTACAGAGTTGCAATTTTCTCAAATTTTTCTAACCATGTGTCAATCTTCTCATTTGGACAAGGAAAAGATTCTAGAGTGAAAGACATGGCGTTTAGTTGAAGAGATTGAGTGTTAGAAGGATCAGTTAAGGAGGAATGGGGAGAAGATTCTCCATTGCTGGAGGTAGAGGCAGCACCACGACTTTGGAATTCTAGAGTTTTAAGAGCCAACTCATGCTGTCTCTCCTTCTCTTTCTCTCTTTCCTCATGCTGCATCCTGCGGATTTCCATTTCCTCATCCATCTTCCTCTGCTGTAATAGCCGGTCTTCCGCTTCTTTCCTCTCCGCTGCTTCTTCTTTCCTCCTTAGTTCTTCTTCTTTCCTCTCCGCATCATATCTCTCAAGTTCGTCTCTGACAAATGCTTTCGCTTCCTCTCCGTCCAGTCCCTCCTCTCTCGCTTCGTCCCTGAGGAGTTGTCTAAGCTTTGCCCTCTCGGCCATATTATGTCAGTGACTGAGACTAGTGGAGAAAGAAATTAAGAAAAGGATACTCTGGTTTCTACCACTTACGAGAAAAAAAATGTACCAAAAATTCAAAAGATGATATCCTTAACCCTGGGATACCTCCTCCAAAGTAAAATCTAACTATCGCTGCTATTATCGGCAATAAAGCACTTAATGCAAAACACGACTACGCCAACTAAATGGTAGTTAAGATTACTTCTGAAAAATAAGTTGCTACAGTGGAAAAGCAAAATAATTATTGCAAAAATTAAAGAGAAAAATAATCCCTTAATTATAAAATCCACTATAAGTTCGCCCCTGAAGTCAGATAGGTTAAGGGAGGCAATTAATCTGGACAAATAGTCCGAAACGCACTCCTTAGCTTCTGCTCAAACACCTACTTCTTCAAAACCCAGTGAATGTTATACACTCACCATTTTACCAGCGTTTAGTATTACAAAATCAGTAATTAACATATATTCCGACAAAATCAACCTGTAAACCAAATGTATAATGTTCAAATGCTGTGGAAAAAAACTTATCAGTTTGTGTGGTCAGCACGCTCGTAAACAGATCGTTAGTCTAGGGGATAAATTATTATAAAATAAAACTCACAAGACAATCACACTCTTACTCTATTACAGAATAAAGAATCTTAAGTACAAAATCCAGATAGACGAGTCCACGTTTGTCGTACTCGTCTTCCTATTCTAAGTTCAAAAATCCGTCGGACGAGACCACATTTGTCGTAGATTTTTCGATAGGAGTATTAAGACTTGGGTTGGTCCCTTCTGAATAGGTTGGAATGAGTGATAGTCACAGTGAGAGATGGAAATAAAAACATAGACTTCCACGAGTGAGGTGGTAGAATAGTGATAGATGCTGTCTCTGAGAGCGGAAAATCTTCTCTCTCTCTCTCACCTATCTTCTACGACAGATCTAAAGTAGTCAGACAGTCTAAACACAGATATATATATTACATATATTTCTATCTAATCACGGGCACGCACATACACGTGACGACAGTTAAACACACAGACGTGGGAAATCTATAACAATGGATATATATATGTTTTTTTTAGAACGAGCTGACCAACGCACTGATTAGTTCAAGAGAGATTTTTATTATTATCATCCAAAAAAAAATCTTCTCACAACACCAAAGAAATACATCAAGGAGAAACATATACAAATAGTCATAAAATTTAAGAAAAAGAAAATGCTACAAGGATGATAGCCCGTTAGAATCTTACTCTAGGTTTAGCCCACAGCCCCGTTAAGAGAACAGATGATGGCCCAAAGAGTTATAGATACATAGGGTTGAGTCTAAGAGGTTTCTTTCTTTCTCGTAAATGTATGAACAGAGTTGGATAATCTGATTTAGCCTAAGAAAAAGAAACTCTAGCATTTGTAACAAATTCTGCAGATTTAAAAATTTAAGATAGCAAATGGGTGACAATAATACACCGGTAAAATAACACTCAGACCTGTGTACTCTCATTCATTCAGCCATGGCCTTGCTCACACATATATACTCACAACTTTGCTCGCTGCCTCTGGGAACATAATAATTCTAGGACCTTCGCACAGACCCGAAAAATGCAGTCATCGACCAAGAAACCCCCAGTTCCAAAAGACGTACTGAACTCTCTGTCTCAGGGAACGATTCCTTGGGTGTTCTAATTTTTTCCGAATGTCTGATTAAGTCACATAAAATTTGTCCAGGCACGAAAGTTAGCAGAGCACAATGTCATTAGCTTTGGATTCTAGGATTTAAGGAATGTCAGATCGGTGTCTTCTTTCAGGCAGGTACTATATTTGGTCACCACAATACTAGTCACAATCTCTGTCGGAATGTTAATGTTATTCTTGTAATATTCTCGCCGCCAGGCAGCATGTACATTTAAATTTGTGGAGCAATATGAACTGGCTCAAAAGCCCAATATATATATTTCTAGTCTTTAGAAACCGTTAGTGGGATTGCTATTACTGTCTCTCTCTGATGGCATATGCACTGTCAGACCAGTGTTACTTGAAACAAAAAAACAACCCACGTGGTTAAAGATAGGAACTGTCTATGCTTCACACAAATATGTCTCTTTACTAAACGCTGGCAAGTTGGGTACCACCGTTTCACTATATAAAATGGAAAGAACACATATCAAATAATTTACATATATGTACTCAATATAACTTACATTTTACACGACAAGCCTACAGCTTGACTTATATTTCCCGTGAAATAAGTTATATAAAAATCAATCATCAGGAATTAGGAATATCTTCGTATTCCGTCAATATTCACTGATGTCGCATCTAGCATTTATAAGTTAGATATAAAACAGTTTCGACTGAGTATTTAACAGTTAAATTAAATTCCTTATAGCTACTTGTTTAGTAAGCTAAAGATATAATTTATTATGTATTTCCACTGTAACTCGTTACTAGAAAAATAATACAAACTTTAAATTAAGCACTCTGTTCAAAAGAAACTAGTTAAAATGAAATGAGCGATTTAACGCTTAATCACTGCACAAAATACTAGAATATAGTATATAATATTTTACCTCAGACACAGAAGTACTAAGAACTTAAACCACTTCGACCAAACTAAAGGCCATCTCTATTAACAGAGATTATTTAGAAATCGAACGAAGGCTAGTTCTGTCTTTACTGCGAAGTTACTGAGTGAGAATGAAAATAAAGTTTCAAACTCGGGCCAATATCTTAAAATCAGACAAAGGGCCCCAACTTATTTCGCCAAGCGAAATTATCTCCCCTACTCCCAACATTTACGTCAGCTTAACGCGTGTCGTAACTGCCACCTACTGACCGAGATGTACGCGTGTCAGTAGCAACTCTCAGACAACCGTCTCGTACTGCGTCGTAGAGATGCCGGGTTTGACACCTTACGCTCGTGTCAGGTGAAAAATGGTAGACCAAAAGTCTGCTCTATGTCCAGCGAAACGAATTTTTCGCACATTCTCGTCTACCTGCGCGACTGACATCTGCGTAATAGAATGCTAGTGCGATTCTCAGTTTTGAGAAAAGAAACAGGTAAAGTTTGAGAATACTGAAGAAAATATTTTTCGCAAACGAGTGATGCGAAAAATACAGGGAAAAAAAACAAGTAAGGAAAGATAATAAAATAAAGGATGCGGGTGAGAGAATAGGAAGAAGATGTAGGCAATTTAATGATATAAAGACCTACGTGACAGCTATAATGAATTTAATTTTACTGCTAAATAATCAGACGAGAACTATTTTTTTCTAAACTAACTTATAAATGCTAGAAGCTTCATGAGTGGTGACGGAACACGTAGGTATTCCTAATTCATGATGATTGATTTTTAAATATAACTTACCGCTCTGGCGACCGGGTGATTCAGGATCAAACCCGGGCGACGGCATTTGAGGATTTTTCGTCGACCGGGAATTGGACTGGATTAACTCGAGACCTGGCGAGGACATTTGAAGGAGTGTCGTCGACCACGGATTGGCGGCTCCTGAGCCGACCCAGCTGCAATGGGTACCTCCGAAATCGGAGAGTATTTGCCTGAATGGCGAGGGACACCTGTCTCTGTACAAGAAAAAAGGGATACTCACGTAAAATCAATGTCAGGTTAGACATTAGTAATAACCTGAGATTTCGCCTCGAGTATTAGCGGGCGTAAGAAAAAAAAAAAAAACATATAACTTATTTCACGGGAAAATTTAAATGATAAGACAAGCTACGTTTGCAGTTTAAATTATCAGTTATAGTATGTATAATTATTTGATATGTGTTTTTTTCCATTTATATATAGTGAAACTGTGGTACCCAAACTTTGCCAGCGTTTGAGTAAAAGAGATAAATCAGTGAAGAAAACAACAAACATTCTTACCTGAAAGATTTGATGTATAACTTTTACAAGAACTTTAAGAGGTTAAAGAAGTAACGGGTCATCGAGCCTGATTTTATTCTTCCTGAGAAAACTCTAGTCATTTTTCCGCCTTGGTGGCAAGTAACATATTTCAATCAGTAAATTTCCCGACGCTGTTGACAAGTGGTGGTGTTACCAACTAAATTCCTATATTGAGAAAAAGTGCCGACCTGACATTCCTCATTCGTTTGAAAACTAAGATGTTGACACTGTGCTAGCTATAAACGCTCGTGCCTGGACAATTTTATGTGACTTAAACAGACATCCAAAACAATAGTATTCACAAGAGAACGGTCCCGGAAGTAGTGAATTCAACCCGTCTTTTTGGACCTGGGGTTTTCTTGGCCAAGATTACTATTGAAGATTCGGTATGGGCAAGTCCTAAAAATAATTTTTGTTGTTGTTGAAAAATGCACGTGAGCACAGTTGAATGAATAGAGCGAATGCTGGACTGATCGATCCCTTTATGGTGGTATTTTGACACCCATTCATTTATGCTGTCATAACATTTCTTTATGCAAGGTATTGCTAACTATATATCTATATATATTCCCTTATACTAGATCAGAGTATCCAGTCTGTTCATACCTTAAAGGGGGAAGAATTTTAGACTAAATCATATGTATCTGTGACTCTTTGGGCTATCACTTTCTTCTAACGGGACTGTGGGCTATCCATCGAGGGAAGGATCATACCAACGGGTCTATCATTCTTGTAGCATTTCTTGATTTTTGTTTATGAGTTTTTTATGTATATGCTTGATGTAATTTTACATGTTGTGACGTAAGTTTACAAATGATAAATAAACTTAACAATAAATTAATCAGCATGTTGGTCAGCTCGTTCTAAATATCTATATAATCATTTGTTATAGTTTCCCACGTCTGTGTGTCTACCTGTCGTCACTTGAATGTGCGTGCACGTGAGTGGATATATATATATATATATATATATATATATATATATATATATATATATATATATATATATATATATATATATATATATATATATTTAATGTATATGTGTTAGACTGTCTGACTACTCTAGATCTGTCGTAGAAGATAGGTGAGAGAGAGAGAGAGAGAGAGAGAGAGAGAGAGAGAGAGAGAGAGAGAGAGAGAGAGAGAGAGAGAGAGAGAGAGAGAAGATTTCTCGCTCTCAGAGACAACCTCTATCACAATTCTACCACCTCACTCGTGGAAATCTATTTTGTATTTCTATCTCACACTGTGACTATCACTTATTCCACTCTATTCAGAAGGGACCAACCCAAGTCTTAATTCTCCTATCAAAAATCTACGACAGTGAACTATGAAAGGATACACGACAACTAAGCACCCTAAAGAAAAAGTACCTCAATGGCAGCGTTACTTTTCGCAATACTATACACAACTGTGGAATATATATATATATATGGTAGATCTTTAAAGGGCTCATTGAAATTAAAGTAGACCCCAAGCCGACCCCTGGCTAACGGAGTAGTTCACACGTATTAAAACCTTGCCACTTCACTGTGCCGTGTGCAGTATACCGTGGCTCCTAAGAAAAAACGCAGCCCTTACTAAAATCAATACTTCTTGCTAGATGCACGGAAAATGGATCGGCTGGTATGCAATATCGTCTTTGTGAAATCGTCTGATAACGTTTAGCGTTTCTTTGCACACAGCGGCAGATTCATTCCACACTTTCGAGTAGATTAATACCGCAAAGTTTTGACCTCTGAAGTTGTTACCAGGACAAGGTAAACACTAACTAGTTTGTTCAAGCGCCATAACACCTGGCGTAGGGGAGCATGTCTCTCCGCAGCTTCTTGTCTCCACAGCTTCAGTGCTGCTTACCGATTCCGCTGTTGACTCACTGATCATGGGTTGTGCGAGCAGTGTTGCCGCACCGAGCGCCGTTTATCCGGGGGGGGGGGGGGGGGGGGGGGGGGGGGGGGAGGGGGGGGGGGGGGGGGGATGAGGTAGAGAGAACCGGAATGTATTGAAAAATATTTTTAAAACTTTAAATTTAATAAGAACACTTGAAACTGGACTGTTTCGGATTCTAAAGTACAAACTATTGATTATATTTACATTGATTTCGCTTATAAAATATACGTTTTTCAATTACTCCATGGTTACATTATTCCTTTATTTAAAAAATAGCGCTCTAAGTGCCAGTTTGCACTTCAGCATGCATTAAAAAAATACCTATCATAATATTTTAAAACCGTAACTGTATTATGTTTTTTTAAAATAAATTGCTACCCTGAACATCACTTGCGGAAATTAGTGTGATCCAACTCAATAGCATGAAACTGAGTCTCGTAAGAGTACAATACAGATCGGTTCGGGGGAAACAAGAGGGGTTGGAGGCGACGTTTATTTTTCTAATATGAGTAACAAGCTTGCTTTGGTGACTGGCTTCTTCCAGTGAAAGAAAACATAGCTAAAGCTCAAAAAAGAAATAAATAGATTATAAATGAAAATTATATAACACAATTACTATACAGTTTCACATTCACGTACATAGGAAGCGTAGTAACACTAGATGACAGAACAACTAAAGAAATCAGTAGCAGAATCAATAAAGCTAGAAAAGCCTTCGCGAACATCTGGAAATCTTCCCAGTACAGTTCAAACACTAAATTAAAAATATACGAGAGATACATAAGTTGTGTACTTCTGTAGGCAGATCCTTCTTCAAACTTCCACATTTATGACTCTAATAAAGGCAGTAGTCAACTCAAGGTTCCCGACATCTCCAAACAGTTTTTCGTTGACAGAAGTGGGTTGTTGCCATATGCTACTCCGTTCATTACTGTAGGTTGGGCAGTACTGCAGCAGGTGTTCGACTGTCATCGGGCTGGTACTGCAGGTGCAGATATCTGTTGCACCAATTTTGTATTTGTGCTTTAGATGGTATCTCAATCTGTTGTGTCCAGTCCGTAGTCGAAAAATGATGACTTGTTCTTTCCTGGATAGTTGACGATATGCATCATTTTTCAAATGGCCCGGGTGCTCTCTTTCCTATTTGGACTTGACTGTAGCCTTTATAGTAGTCTTTGCCATTGCGTAAGTTGTCTCTATATCATTTTGTTTGCAGAACCAAGGGGTGGCAACGAAGCGATCGCCCCTCCCTTGGGACTTTGAAACCCTTAATTTAATATCAACCGCTCCCGTATCCCCAACTTGGTACTAAATCGTTAGGTCGGACGATGGACGTATTTAAACGTGTCTGGTACTGGACAGTGGTAAGCACCCTAAAGGTTGCGAACGTAGTTTGCAAGTAATTCTACGTGGGGGGACAGTATGTGTAAATATAGAGCAGTGGGCGGGGGGAGGGGAGAGTGGGAGCCTTATCATTGTGTTGTGTCGTCCTTCCCTTGGACAATTCCTTGATCCGCAAGTGACTACGGTCCAGAATGCTGGAAACTAACAGAAAAGAAAATGTCCAAACTGTCAACTTTCCACAAAACCTGCCGAAGGAAAGTTCTTCGAATTTCCTAGCCGAACACCATCACCAACCAAGAACTGCTAACTCCGAGCCACCAAGAAGACATGCGCACCATCATAGCAGGTAGACGCTGGAATTCGGTTGGCCACATCCTCAGAACAGACCCCGATACCATCACTCGAACTGCCGTGCTATGGACTCTAGAAGGAAAGCGAAAGCAAGGCCGCCCAAAAGCCACCTGACGGAGAACTACAGAGACAGATGGTAAGCATGAATCAGAACTGGGGCACCACATGAAGGATGACAGCCGACCGAGCAAAATTGAAGCAGTTTGTTGCTGCCCTACAAGACGCCACCAGGCGTGATGGTCACTGATTGCTTTGTCAGTCAGTGGCCAAGGACCAAAGAAAGAAGAACACTATACAGCTTAATCGTGACTGTCTTCTTAATTTAATTCCAGGATTTTTAAAAAAAGCAGAATGAACTGTGCCTCGTTTTGGCGAGGTGCACCATTGTCGTGGAATATTCTAATCCACATATATAAATTATCAAGTAAATATAAAGCCTAATAAATACATATAATAAATAAGGGAAGAAGAATGGTAAAGAACAGTGCTGTCACAATGACTGTACTCGAAATCCCCCTTGTTTTCTGCTTCGTCTGCAAATTGTAACGCTTTCACGTTGATAGTAAAAGCTTACTGTATTATACCCGCTTTCTTCAATGAAACGTGTGCTGTATTTCTAAGAAAAACCTTGAAATATGCAAGATGACCTAAATTTTAAATTCCATTCATGTCTTTTTCTACACTGCGTTACCAAAACGAACGAACAGATGGACAAAAGGATAAAGAGAGAGGGGAGGGCTGAAAATCAGGAACGCATGCAACACGCGTCGCGCGATACACAAATGCTGCCATCACGCGTGTAAGTCTACATGCACTAATTTTTTTTTCAGACGGACAGTGATAAAATACGCTACCCTTTCCCAGAGTTAGGTTTATAAATCCTGAAATCTCTTATTAGGAAAGACAACATTAGATGGGTTTACGGTTGAAAACATAACAGTACCCAGACAGCACATCTTCGAAACAGGAGGTAGAAGAAATTGCATATTTTGAACGCAGCCACGTAGCTCCTTTAAATTTGTATTTTTGGGTTCCTTAGGGCTTGCTGACAAAGACTATGTAAAACGTTACGCAAATAGTCCAGGAATTAATAAATTATAACCAAAATAAAATATTGGGGATGCCTGACAGCATAAAATCATTTCTGCTCATAAGATTTTTTTTATAACGTGTTTGAAAAAAATTTACGTTACAGAAATAGTCTACCATGTAAACTCCAAATTGATTGGAGCGCAACAAATGAAAGCCTAACCACGATTGGTCGGACTATAAATACTATCTTTCGTTGTCAAGGGAGACGGGGAAGGGTAACATTTTTTCAAACACTTGTCGAAACGTGGCTCATTGGCCAGTCTCGCTGATATACACACTTGGGAGCGTTAGTTCGAAACCACTTGTTTAAATAAGCTTGATAAAGCAACAGTGCGTTGAAGCCAGCTCATATTTGTGTTAAATAAAAGCCTGGAACATAAGCAGATGGGAATTTGTGCCAGTAAATGTGCCAGAATTCATTGCTAATCAACGTATCTGTGTTTATTTCCATGAAATTGTGGTAAGCTTGAACCATTCAGTATCTTTTAATGAAAATTGAATGTAAATTGTTAATTTATGTCTGTATATATATGTGTAGTTCAGTGGCAAACGTGAGGTAAAGCCTATAATGCTCCAGCCTGAACAGAGGGTGTCGGAGGAAAGTCAAACGGCATGGAATGGCCAAACAGTACACTGACACCTAGATGATTGACTAGAAAGAAATAATGCTGGAATTGCAGAGGCGTAGTAACCATTAAGGAGGTTAATGCTGGTATAAAGTACTTCAGAATGAAGCTGATAGTTGGCCTAACGCTCTGAACTCAATGTTTGTGCTGTATTGTGATCAGTGTAAAAGAGAGTATAAGTTAGTTATGAAGTAGAAGGTACATCCTTCTTGATTTCAGGGACCGTGGTCTTGATGGTACTGAGCAGCACCTGGTCAGAGCTTTGCTGAATCCAGAGTCGGACAGCATACTCCTTGGTACATTTAGCTATCAGTGAGGTGTCTCCAGAGCCCAGGGGAGAATTCGAGCAGAGGAGTCCCTTCCTGCCGCCATCACCCAAGTTAAGCTGATTTGGCCAGCTGAGCTCAACATTATGTCCCCTCATCTTGAAATGACTTTATAAAAATAACATTCAGAGGGGAATTTACTTGTCTTAATATCAGGAACTGAGAACATCTCCAATAATAGTCCCAAAAGACAAACTATTGAAGTCATGATGACAACTACCAACAGAGCTTGAACAAAACAAAACCAGTATTACCTCATTTTACTACTACACACTTGACACACATAGGATATTTGTAATAATATATGTCACTACTATATTCATATTGATAAATTCTGTACATAACTTGTAATTAAAATTGATTGTGATTCCTGGTTCCTTTGTACTTGAATCAGGACACACATATTCATTCATAACTGCAATGAATACATATTGTTATTTGAAAAGTTACGAGTGACTTCTTTAAGATATTCTCATAGAGTGTTATATGTATGTGAGTGTCACAGTGTTGTTAAGAGTAGTGGATTAAATTTAATTGTTTATCTGTCTGTTGTTGTGACTTACACTTCATCATACACATACCCTAGACACATAACGTAGTCATCACACTATTCCAGAATAATTCTGACTGAGATATATAGATATGTGGTAGCAAGTAAGGTTATATATAATACACTACTCTTATTAGATATATATACCTTCACAGCTGATCTCAGTCAGTACACTAAGTCCCCTATAAATATTTATAACATCCCACTTCACCACATATATTGGGGTCTCGCTCTTGGGATTTTGAATCTTTCCCTATTAAAAATATTGGGGGTAATTTACTTCAGGGAATATAAGAATTAAAAGGTATCCTTGGGTGGAATTAAATAAGGTTGAGCTCACGGTGCCTGTGTTGTCCATTAGAGATTGAATTGTTGGTTAGACATTGTATAAATTTACATGATAGACAATGGCGGACCTGGCCAAATTTCGATCTGCTGCGGTTCAGACTGCAAAAGAGTTAGGATTAGATGGGCAAGTTATGGTTGCCTATGTCACGACGGAATGTGACAAATTTATTGAACGTGAAGAAAGAAGGTTTGAAGCCGAAAGAAAGTTAGAGGCTGACAAGGAAATTAAGAGGTTGCAGATTGAGGCTGAGGCTAAGAAATTGGAAGCAGAAAGAGAAGACAAAAGATTAGCTGCAGAAAGAGAAGCCGAGGAAAGAAGACAGGCTGCAGAAAGGGAAGAGAAGAAATTAGCTGCAGAAAGAGAAGAGAAGAAATTAGCTGCAGAAAGAGAAGAAAGAAAATTAGATGCAGAAAGGGAAGCAGAAGATAAAAGATTACAAAGGGAACATGAGTTACGACTAAGGGAGTTTGAGTTTCAAGGCCATGCTCCTGAAAATGGTGCCAGTCCCTTTGCCTCTGATGCTACGGTTACTCAGGGAGCCTCAACCTCAGCTATGAATTTTCATTTAGATCATTTTGTTGAGAAAGACGATGATATTGAGAGCTACCTAAATAGGTATGAGCTATTAGCTACCACGTATGGGTTAGAGAGAGAAAGGTGGAGCTTAAAGTTATCTCAGGGACTTCGTGGGGCAGCTTATGAAGTTTTTTGCAAAAATGAGCAGAGGTGATCAGGAAAATTATGACATGCTAAAGCAGGCTCTTTTGTTAAGGTATGAAAAGAATGCAGAATTCTATAGAAAAAAAATTTAGGAATGCTAAACTACTGTCAGGTGAAACCTATCACCAGTTCTCTGCACGAATAGAGACATACTTGGAGAAATGGACTTCTCTGGGGAAAACCCAAGATCTTAAGGAAATGGTCCTTATAGAGCAATTAAGAGAGTCCATGGCTCCAGACCATGAGAAACTTTCTCATGGAACAAGGTGCAGAGAGGCTGGGTGAGTTGCTAAATGTTGCTGAAAGGTATCAAGCAGCTCAAGCAGAGGTAACAGGTAATAAAAAGAAACAAGTGGATAACTTTAGGGCACCACAGAACTTTAATAAATTTGATCCTAGGAATCAAAACAAAGGTAAGCACCAGTTTGATAGGCCACGGTATGAAAATAAAAATAAATTCCCACAATTCGATGAAAGGAAATATGATGAAAGAAAATCTTTCAACCAAGGAAAAAGGTGGTGTAAAAATTGTCAGATGGACAATCATGACACTGACCGTTGCAGAAGGAAACCTGTGTATATGGCAACCCTTCAGGTCAGGTCGACCTCAAGACAGGAGGAGGATATTATGTTAGATACCACTCCAGAGAGATGAGGAAGGCACAGGCTGGGGATAAAACACTCAAGCCTTGTTTCAGAAAATTGTCAACTTGTCATACAACTCCAGGCAAGGGAGATTTTTACATGAAAAACAAGTTGATGTATAGGAAGACTGGAGCTAGATCCAAAGGTCAAGGACAGCTGGTTCTTCCAAAAAGATATAGGGCAGACTTAATAAGGAGCCTACATGTGAAACCAGATGGGGACCATGAGAAAATAGGTACCATCATTCAAAAGGTGGCTCACAATTATTATTGGCCCAAAGCAAGATGGGACATTGAGAATTTTGTAGAAAGGTGTAGCATAGCACATGAGGGAACACCCACAAGTGGGAACATGGATCAGGACCTGGACACGCCACGGGGCAAAATTAGGCCTGATAATAAAAAGAGATATAAATTTGATAAAGTGGACCAAATGGAATGGGAAGCCCCTTTTCACGGACAAGCTTCACTTAACTGTTTTACAATGGCCACTATGCGGAGAGTGCAAAAAGATGTCTTACCCCAGGATAAGCCGACAATCCCTCAATCGGACTTAAACAAACTGGAGGAAGAAGATGTAGAGAGGAAATCTCTCATCAAGAATTTTAAGTGGGGAGAAAGCCCCAAAAGAAAAATTGGTAGCGGTCGTTTTGTGAATGATAATTCTGGGAGGAAAAATCATCACTATAAAGCTTCGAGTGGAAGAGACCATACCGGTGCATGGACAAATAGGTCCACACAATTAAGGGTCCATATGTAGCTTTGTTAAGAACGTGGACTGATGAAAAGGCAGAGGAAAACATTACATCTTCATACCAATATGTGAATGAGCTGACCACTCGGTTAAAAAACTGGCTGGAAACTTGCCAATGAAAATTTGAAACAAGCCAGGAAGAAACATGCTGCCTATTATAACAGGAAGGCGAAAGACAGAAATTTGGCTGTGGGAGAGAAAGTATTGCTTCTTTTGCCCGGGAGTCAGAATAAGTTACAAATTGGATGGCAGGGTCCATATACAGTTCTAGAGAAGGTGTCTAGAACAAATTATAAGATAGATAAGAAGGGGAAAGAAAAAATCTATCATGTGAATCTCCTGAAGAAATATTTGGAAAGAGAACATCAGGAAGAGACACACTTGTTGACCTTGTCCATCGCCATGGAGATGAAAAAGGAACCACTTTCATCATTTGAATATCCATTACACCCCTGTGAGACAGCAGCACAGGTGAAAATCAGTACACATTTAACGAAAACTCAGAAAGAGAGAGTGCAACAGGTTCTAAATAATCATGCAGAGGTGTTAACAGACCGACCAGGGCATACAAACCTATTGGAATATGATATGAAACTAATAGATCCACACCTGTCTGTATGAAACCATATTCGATTCCGTTTGCTAAGGAGAAAGCTTTGAAGGAAGAGATAGACTATCTATTGAAGGAAGGAATTATTTCGCACAGTGAGTCTTCGTATAGTTCAGGTGTGGTACTCTTAAGGAAGCCCTCTGGAGAACATAGACTCTGTATAGATTACAGGAGCCTGAATGCTATTACAGAAGGACAGGTGGATCCATTGCCGGATACAAATCAGCTGTTTGCCAGACTAAATAAAGCTAAATATTTCTCAAAAGTGGATCTGAGTAAAGGATACTATCAGATTCCAGTAAAGCCTGAGGTTAGACTATACCTAGCTTTTAGTACCTCAGAAGGACACTATGAGTTTAATAGATTGCCATTTGGATTGAAGAATGCGCCTAGTGTCTTCTCTAGAATGATGAGAAAATTATTGGATCCTCTGAATAATCCCTGTATAACAAATTTTATGGATGATATCCTTATAGCAACAGAAACATTTGAGGAACACATTGACTCTCTGAACATGCTGTTTGATCGACTTAGGGAGGCAAATTTAACAGCCCGACCAACCAAATGTTGCGTTGGATGTAAAGAATTGGAATTTTTGGGACACACAGTTTATCAGGGAAACATGACCCCTGACCCAAAGAATTTAGAAAAACTACAGAAAGCCCGAGACCACAAACCAAGAAGGACGTGAGATCCTTTGTCTCATTATGTGGTTTCTACCAGAAGTATATCAAAAACTTTAATTCCATATGTGCACCTTTAACGGAATTGACACGTAAGGGACATCCAGATCGCATTACATGGACACCACAATGTGAAATGACTTACCAAGAATTGAAGGAAAAGCTCACAAGTAAACCCATTTTGAAATTACCTGACTTAAGTCAAGAATTCATAGTAAGGACAGATGCAAGTAATATTGGGTTAGGTGCAACTTTACTACAGAAATCAGATGCATTGGATGGGGAATTAAGCCCAGTGGCATATGCTAGCAGAAAGTTGAATAAAGCTGAAATCAACTACTCAACTAGCGAAAAAGAATGTCTTGCAGTAATATAGGCAATAAAGAAATTCAATATTTATCTATATGGGAAGGCATTTAAGTTGCAAACAGATCACAAACCTTTATCGTTTCTAGCACAGGCTAAGCATGAGAACTCTAGGTTACTCCGATGGTCTTTACTTCTGGCTCCATATAATTTTAGCATTGAGTATATATCTGGAAAAACCAATTTGGGAGCGGATTTTTTAAGCCGCCATCCGTGTGATGAGAATCACCGTAAACCCCAGAAATAATAATAAATTTCTCTATGTGTATATAGAATAAAGGACTGACATATAATGTCTGTTTTAAGAGGGGAGGTGTCGTGGAATATTCTAATCCACATATATAAATTATCAAGTAAATATAAAGCCTAATAAATACATATAATAAATAAAGGAAGAAGAATGGTAAAGAACAGTGCTGTCACAATGACTGTACTCGAAATCCCCCTTGTTTTCTGCTTCGTCTGCAAATTGTAACGCTTTCACGTTGATAGTAAAAGCTTACTGTATTATACCCGCTTTCTTCAATGAAACGTGTGCTGTATTTCTAAGAAAAACCTTGAAATATGCAAGTTGACCTAAATTTTAAATTCCATTCATGTCTTTTTCTACACTGCGTTACCAAAACGAACGAACAGATGGACAAAAGGATAAAGCGAGAGGGGAGGGCTGAAAATCAGGAACGCATGCAACACGCGTCGCGCGATACACAAATGCTGCCATCACGCGTGTAAGTCTACATGCACTAATTTTTTTTCAGACGGACAGTGATAAAATACACTACCCTTTCCCAGAGTTAGGTTTATAACTCCTGAAATCTCTTATTAGGAAAGACAACATTAGATGGGTTTACGGTTGAAAACATAACAGTACCCAGACAGCACATCTTCGAAACAGGAGGTAGAAGACATTGCATATTTTGAACGCAGCCACGTAGCTCTTTTAAATTTGTATATTTGGGTTCCTTAGGGCTTGCTGACAAAGAATATGTAAAACGTTACGCAAATAGTCCAGGAATTAATAAATTATACCCAAAATAAAATATTGGGGGTGCCTGACAGCATAAATCATTTCTGCTCATAAGATTTTTTTTTAACGTGTTTGAAAAAAATTTACGTTACAGAAATAGCCTACCATGTAAACTCCAAATTGATTGGAGCGCAACAAATGAAAGACTAACCACGATTGGTCGGGCTATAAATACTATCTTTCGTTGTTAGGGGAGACGGGGAAAGGTAACATTTTTTCAAACACTTGTCGAAACGTGGCTCCATTGGCCAGACTCGCTGATATAATCACTTAAGAGCGTTAGTTCGAGACCACTAGTTCAAATAAGCTTGATAAAGCAACAGTGCGTTGAAGCCAGCTCATATTGTTGCTAAATAAAAGCCTGGAACATAAGCAGATGGGAATTTGTGCCAGTATTTGTGCCAGAATTCATTGCTAGTCAACGTATCTGTGTTTATTTCCATGAAATTGTGGTAAGCTTGAACCATTCAGTATCTTTTAATGAAAATTGAATGTGAATTGTTAATTTATGCCTGTATATATGTGTAGTTCAGTGGCAAACATGAGGTAAAGCCTATAATGCTCCAGCCTGAACAGAAGGTGTCGGAGGAAAGTAAAACGGCATGGAATGGCCAAACAGTACACTGACACCTAGATGATTGACTAGAAAGAAATAATGCTGGAAGTGCAGAGGCGTAGTAACCATTAAGGAGGTTAATACTGGTATAAAGTACTTCAGAATGAAGCTGATAGTTGGCCTAACGCTCTGAACTCAATGTTTGTGCTGTATTGTGATCAGTGTAAAAGAGAGTATAAGTTAGTTATGAAGTAGAAGGTACATCCTTCTTGATTTCAGGGACCGTGGTCTTGATGGTACTGAGCAGCACCTGGTCAGAGCTTTGCTGAATCCAGAGTCGGACAGCATACTCCTTGGTCTTTTTAGCTATCAGTGAGGTGTCTCCAGAGCCCAGGGGAGAATTCGAGCAGAGGAGTCCTTTCCTGCCGCCATCACGCAAGATAAGCTGATTTGGCCAGCTGAGCTCAACATTATGTCCCCTCATCTTGAAATGACTTTGTAAAAATAACATTCAGAGGGGAATTTAATTGTCTTAATATCAGGAACTGAGAACATCTCCAATACTAGTCCCAAAAGACAAACTATTGAAGTCATGATGACAAATACCAACAGAGCTTGAACAAAACAAAACCAGTATTACCTCATTTTACTACTACACAACTGACACACATAGGATATTTGTAATAATATATGTCACTACTATATTCATATTGATAAATTCTGTACATAACTTGTAATTAAAATTGATTGTGATTCCTGGTTCCTTTGTACTTGAATCAGGACACACATATTCATTCATAACTGCAATGAATACATATTGTTATTTGAAAAGTTACGAGTGACTTCTTTAAGATATTCTCATAGAGTGTTATATGTATGTGAGTGTCACAGTGTTGTCAAGAGTAGTGGATTAAATAAAATTGTTTATCTGTCTGTTGTTGTGACTTACACTTCATCATACACATACCCTAGACACATAACGTAGTCATCACACTATTCCAGAATAATTCTGACTGAGATATATAGATATGTGGTAGCAAGTAAGGTTATATATAATACACTACTCTTATTAGATATATATACCTTCACAGCTGATCTCAGTCAGTACACTAAGTCCCCTATAAATATTTATAACATCCCACTTCACCACAACCATTCAATCTAGACACATGGTCATCGGTTTATTACAGCGCGATACTTTAATACAGCAGCTAATTGGTCCAAGTTTACATCGTGTAGGAGTGTTTTTACAGGTGCATTCTGTCGATCTTTTGTCACATTTTGTCTCATAATATTTGTATTTTCTGAAGTAACAGTAAGGGACATGACCCGCAGTGATGGCATCGTAACCCAGCCCCTGCAGACTCGTGTGGAACAGTCCTAGTTACGATGGTTTGGCCATGTCTGCAGAATGGGAGAAGATCGGATATCACTACAGATATGGAAAAACTAAGAGCCAGGGATCCAGACCTCCCTGAAGGACCGATGAGTGAACTAGAACCAGGCCAAAACGAAGACAGCTCATAGGATGGCATGGCGCTCTCTCTGGCTAATCTCTACATACCAAGGTAGAAGAGGAACGACTAAGTAAGTAACATATTTGTATGTTCTCTTTGCGTTTTGAGACCTAACTGCTGTGAGCTTTCTAAAGATTTAACGTTTTTAATGTACGATTGATGTGTTGTTCTTTCTTTACTTTCATTCCACAGCCAGCCCATCAGTAAAATGGATTGCTCAGACAGAAAAGAAAAACGAAGGGCACAGAATGTCAAGGCTGCGCAAAAATCATATCGGACCAAGAAACAAGAGAGAGAGACTTTGCAGCAGGTTTGTTTGTCTGTTTCTTTCACTTTATTTCATTTATTAGATTGTCTACTATCTTTAATGGACCTCTACCTTCTTTCTGTTTATTTCATTTATTAGATTGTCTACTATCTTTGAAGGACCTCTACCTTCTTTCTGTTAATTCATTTATTAGATTGTCTACTATCTTTGAAGGACCTCTACCTTCTTTCTGTTTATTTCTTTTGTTAGATTGTCCTCATTTTTTTTTTTTTTTAAATTAATGTGTTTGCTACTTGTCTTTGTAGCACGCCCCTTTCAACCATCTACCATGTACATGGAGTTGTTGGTTATATCAGGACGTGTTTCCTTTATTGTAATATGTTTTTGTTTGTATTTATTTTATACTATATTATCTCTAGTCGGTATTTTTCCTTTTGTGGTTATAGTTCAACATGGTTTTTAAAAGAAATTCCAAAATATGCTATTTTCTAAGTTAGTATGTTTTAATTTTCACTGGATGGTTTCTTTGGTTAGTCTGTATGTATCTGTGGCGAGTCTTTCACGAGTTTGGACTACGACTCAAATCCTTATTTGTTTTTTATATGTTAGCTTTAGTTTTTGTAATATAGTGTTTTATTAACTTTTGCATTTCTGAAGGGGTCTTTGTGCCTATGAGATTTTCTACCCTCATTTCTACATTGTGGTTACTACAGTATGTCTTAATGTTTTGCCTCTGTTGGTCATATTTCTTGCAGTCCACCAGAAAGTGTCTAATTGTGTTTGGTTCTTGACACTCTTCACATGTGGGTTCCTCAATCATGAAATATCCAGTTCCAAGCTTGAGCCTCAGCAACTTTTTATTAATTGGTATTTTTAGTTCATCTTTTATTTGACATTTTTTTGCTTGGTTTTTTAAGGATTTTATATGAGTGTCTTGCTTTTTTACTTTGGTCCCATGCTGTTATCCACTCTTTAGTTATTGCTTGAGCAATTAAGCTCTTAATTTCAAACTTCCCTAAGCCTACTTCAATTTTGTTATGGCTAGCTCTCCCCCCTTTGGCTTCTTTGTCTGCAAGCTCATTTCCTGCTATCCCCACACATGTGATGGTATCCATGTTAGTGTTGCACTGCATCCTATAGTTTGTAGATATGTATTAACCTGTAGTATTTCCTCTATAATATCTGGCCTGCTACATTCATTTCTGTTTCTGATAGCTAATACTGATGATAGGGAATCTGTGAGAATGGTTACTTTTTTTGGTGGATTTTCTGCAGCTATTTCTAAAGCTTTTAGGATTGCCACTAATTCTGCTGTAAAGATGGATGTATTACCTGTTACTTTGTATCTTTTATAAACTTTTAATTTTGGTATTGCTATTCCTGCTCCTAATTGTCCTTCTTCATCTTTTGACCCATCTGTATATATAGTTAGGCTATTATTTATATACCGTTCTATGTACTCTAGTGTTTTACTTTTTGCTGAGATTATGTCGTTAGATTTATTTATTTATGATCTTTGTTAAGTGGGAGTCAGTTTCTGGCACTTTTAATTCCCATGGTGGGATCTTTGCTTTATACAGAGCACTACTGTTTATCGCATTAAATAGGTCTGGGTATTGATCCACTTCATCCATTGTTTTCCACCCTGACGGGTATCTATTATGGTTTAGTGGAATGTGGCCTATGTACTGGTTACCCCTATCAAAGGTTTTATGTGCTGGGTGAGTTGGATCTTTTGCCACTCTTGCCCAGTAGCTGAATCTCAGTTCTTTTCTCCTTAGCTCCAGGGGTATAATGCCTAGCGCTACTTCTAGTGCCTCTGCTGATGTTCCCTTTGAGGCACCTGCTATTATTGACAGTGCCTGGTTTTGGACTGTGTCTAGTTTTTTCTTATTGCTTGGGGCGGCTGATGCATAGACAACACTGGCATAGTCAAGTTTGCCCCTAATAAATGATTTATAGAAGGTTAACATGGTCTTATTGCATGCGCCCCAACCACTTCCTTTCATATATCTTAGCATGTTAATAAGTCCCCTACTGCTTTGCACTAATAGGTCTATGTGTTTGTTCCAGTTTAGTTGCTGGTCTAATACCATACCAAGAAATCTAGTTGATTTTGCTGTGCATACTGTTTTGTTCATTTAATAGATTGCCTGCCCGCTTTCTACATATTTCGTTTATTAGATTGTCTACCTTCTGTCGGTTTATTTCATTTATTAGATTATCTACAGTCTGTCTTCTTATTTCATTTATTAGATTATCTACAGTCTGTCTTCTTATTTCATTTATTAGATTCTCTATCTACTTTCTGTTTATTTCATTTAATAGATTGTCTGCATTCTTTCTGTTTGTTTCATTTAATAGATTGTCTACCTTTTCTCAATTTATTTTATTTGTTGGATTGTCTACCTTCCTTCTGCTCATTTCTTTAATTAGATTATCTACCTTCTTTCTGCTTACTTCATTTATTAGATTGTCAACCTTCTTTCTTTTTATTTCATTTATTAGATTATCAACCTTCTTTCTTTCTATTTCATTTATTAGATTGTCTACCTTCTTTCTTTTTATTTCATGTTTTAGATTATCTGCCTTGTTCTGCTGCAAAAAGGCAGAAATAATGATGAATATCCAGGCTGTGAGATCATAGAATAAATTGTAGCAAGTAACGTTCGCGCCTCCTGCAGTTCCGGGGGGGGGGGGGGGGGGGGCTCTGATGAGAAAGAACAGAATTACTGCTCCCTCAGGCATGCCGTAAGAGGTAGCGTATGTGCAGGTGGGGCCCCAATCATGTAAAATAAATAACCACAAAAACTACCACTGCAAGAGCGAAGAAGAAAAGAAGTAGAAGCTGCAGTTACTTGACAGCAAGATGACGTAACTCTCGAACATAGTTTAATAATATTACATTTCTTTTTTTTATAATGCTGTCAGAGGGCGCCACGGTAGCTGAGAGGTAAACATTGATGTTTCGTAACGTTTTTGTATTTGTAATACAAGTGACTCAATGGCATTGTCGTGAGTTAGTCTGCTTCACAACACAGCTTCTGTATAATCCTGAGTAACTCTGAGGAAAACCGTGCGCCATACATTGTAGAAATTGTATGATATACTAGCCAATGGAAAGACTTCTATATTCGTGTGCTTACTACAGCCTTGGACAGGCAAAATGGTCAGTCCTCATTTGTGCAACCGAGTGAAGGATGCAAATTAATTACATAAGTAGGAAAGAAGTACCACTTGGAAGAGGTCTCTAATTCTACAACAGGAATGTTACTTTAGAGGTAGGTGTAAAGACTTCCACGAAAAGCAGTTTATTAAGAGAGATATATTGAGTGGAAAGGCTTCGACACATCGGGTTAGTCCCTAATTTAGGTATTTAAAATATGCATAGAATAAAATGCACTTAGGAGACTAAAAGATTTTTAGCTAGGAAGATAAAGATTAATTCAGGGTATAACTTAAGTCGTAGATGAATAAAAATCGCTCAAGAAATAAGAAAGATAAGGGGAAACTCCGCCTATGCCGGTCCCAAGCCCGGATGAAAAAGGAGGAGGGCGGCCTGCATGGAGGCCGTAAGGAGGCAGCCCCTCCACCATGCAAAGGCACAACAGGCCAATCACCTGTTTGCTTTAAACTATGATTACGAGCAATATAAGAGAGAAAACCGGACTGATTCTAAAGGCGACCAGCCGATAGGATAGTCTGGCGCTCTCTCTTCCAAACCTCTACACCTCACGGTAGAAGGGGAACGACTAAGTAAGTAAGGGGGAAACTAGTTTTTCATAATTGAACAGAGAGACAAAATATGCCCCATTTTGGGATTCGCAATACCCCGTTAGCCCCCTGCTTTCCGATACGCCGGATGTGCTAGTATAAATAGACCTTGCCCTTGCTAAATTGGGGCCATACGATTTGAAAAACACAGTGAGCAGAAAGAAGCAGTAACTTGTAAATGAAGATTGCCTTTGCCAGTTGTACCTGAGAGCAGATCAAGTTTGCCATTAACAGCTCGTCTTTGTGTGCCTGAGGGTAAGAAAGATATATATATATATATATATATATATATATATATATAATTATATGATTTGCTATTGATTCACTACAGTGTGTTGGTAAGTGTGTAGACGTGTTTCTGCAACCATTGTGTAATTTCTGAAGGACTTACCCGCCTGTGTACATTCAAATTAAATTGAGAATGATAGCAGAATTGTGTCTGTAGGTTTGGAAAAGCTTTTAAAGAAATATTTCTTGAGGAAATGGGACACATGCCTGGAATATAAGAAAGAAGGACAGAAATTGTTTTAATGTATTGATCAAGGTATTACTTACTATTTTATATTAGACCAAATCATAGTATGGAGGCGTAGCATGGACAAATGGATCTAACTAAGGATTTAAAAGGAAAGTGTAGTCATAGTGAACTGGATGTGGGTAGTGCTGGTATATATTGTCCTGTGCATTTGCTAGCACATTATCTGACACTGTCTATCGTCCCTATCGTGTGCAATAATGGAATAGTGATGGACCATATAGGGGTTACGTTTATTTTTGTTTCAGGTTCTATCCTGACAACTAAAAAACAAAAACTTTATAGAGTCATCCACCTTTGCTGGACTCTGTGGTGCAAATGCCCTTGTGGTTAACAGGGCCAGATACCCAGCTTCCACCGCCTGGAGAAATTCAAAATACGTGTTCGTCCATGGCAGGAGAGTGACAGATCTCTAAACACAAGATAAGTGGCAAAACAAAGCCACTGATCAGCGTATCCAGATTATACCCCTATACTAAAAGACAAGATGCAAATAAACATACAGTGAATGATGAAAAGTGTGGCCATAAATTTACCCATTACTAGCTTCACAGTCAAGAAATAGTGACAAAACTTATTAGTATCATATCAATGTTCGTTAAAAGGAGATAATTAATCCATTGATAACCTTCAACAATTGAATAACTTTTGATATTGTTAATTATTTCAATGTTTATTGATTTATTGTTGTAAATAAATTTGATTTCATTTCAAACTTTCCAGACCGAAAAGAGAAACGGTATAGGCTAAATAAATTGTAAATATTTACCAACAGACATACTTACTTATTAAAGTTGAGTTCATGTTCTTGTTGGAAATAATTTTGTTAATATCCCCTAGCAGAGTCAACAACAACACTAACAATCTTTTTCTTCTTTGATCCTTAGCCGCCGACCGTCAAAGCAGTCAGTGGCCATCACGCCTAGTGGCGTCTTGTAGGGCAACAACAAATTGATTCCACTTTGCTCGGTCGGCGGATATCCTTCGTACAGTGCCCCAACTCTGGTTCATCCTTTGCATCTCAGCCTCCACAGTCCTCCGCCAGGTTGTTTTTGGTCGGCCTCTCTTTCGTTTTCCTTCAGGGGTCCAAAGCATAGCTGTTTTAGTGATGACATCGGGGTCTCTTCTGAGGACATGGCCAACCCAGCTCCAGCGTCTGCCAACACTAACAATAATAATAATGATAAAATCAAGGGAGGATCTTGAGAGGGAGCCCATAGAGATCCAGGATAATACACTAACATCATACCTGGAAACTTATACAGCTTGACCCTACCTTTGATATCCATACACCCTTACTCTTTTCAGAGAAGGGGATATTACTTATAAGACCAGACTCTTATCTGGCACTATCCCGGTATCACCTGATACAACTTTTTGTCCAGGATATCTTATATTCTAATAACATCTCAACCCTCTCACGACAGGCATATGGATAGCGAGGGAAATATATTATCCTTGAAAGGAAGGGGACGAAAATTTAAATTCGTTTTCAAAACTTTAAAAACATTTAACATAAATACGTTTAGAATATTTAAAAAATTGTTCCAAGCTAGACCGTCAGTCTTCTAAATCTGCTGCATACACTAAAAGGTTAAAACGTTGATTTTAATTCTTCCAGTGCCATTGGTTTCAAGGGCATACTTGCTCGTGCTAATTATAAGAGAAGGGGAAAAAAATTGCTAGTGCATATCAGAGACTTGAGCCCTGAACCCTAGAATTTATAAAAGTTAAAATCTCCTACTAGTTGCTAAAGTCTCCCTTATCTCCTTGGACTTTGAACTCCCTACAGAGTGTAGGTGTTTATCTAGATCTCTCCGAGTTTCTTTTTTCTGGGCTATACCGCTCGGTACTTTCCTACTATCCCGTTCTAGTACTTTCCTACTATCCCGCTCTAGTAATTTCCTATCAGAGCGTCCGATTGGCAGAGTGATTAAAGCGCTGGCCTCTCGCAACAAAAGTGCCAGGTTCGACACACAGTGGCATCACGCTCCAGCCTACCCAGCTGTAAATGGGTATTTGACTTTGCTCTTGAGTTTCTCTCAGGTTTAACATTATTTTATGAAACTTTAACATAAGTAAGAACTGAAGTTATTAATGTGTTTACTTTTCATTTAATTTTTTTTTGTTAAATTGTAAAAGCCTGACTACTTTACTGACAACATTGTTATTTTGTCTGCACGTCAACTAATTTATATTCGATTACATTCTTTCTTTTCAGTATTAACATTTTTTTTTAAAGTGGGGGGGGGGGGGGCGGGGTGGGGGGGTGTTAAGAGATTTGTGACATGAAATAAAAGGAGGTTTGGGGGTTTGGGTTTTTGTGGGAGCCGCGGTAGCGCAGTGCTTGGTGCACTGGCTTCCTAGCTCGGTGGTCCATGGTTCGATCCCCAGATGAGGTGGGATTGTTTAGACCACAAACGGCTCCGAGGTCGACCCAGCCTTATGAATTGTGTACCAGAGCAAATTTGGGAAGGTTAAACCTGTATGAAAACATTCATGGGGTCTTACAACAATGTTTTCTGTTGCAATTTGTTTTTACATGATGAGGTTGCTAGCCTCAAATACAACCTTCTTATTGGTTGCCTCCTATGACGTCCTGTATGGCTCTGAGACACGGAGAGCAACAAAAACAACAACCAAAAAGCTACAGACTTTTATAAACGGGTGCTTGCGTAGAATGGAAGGACTGAAATTGTATGACAAAGTCACAAATATGGAAGTGATGACAAGAACCAGACAAGTGCCAGTTGAACAAGAGTTGAGAAGAAGACGCTGGCGATGGATAGGACACACATTGAGGAAACCTGTTGATAGCATTACAAGGCAGTCCTTGTTCTGAAATCCACAGGGAAAGAGAGGCAGATGTAGACCAACAAACACATGGAGAAGAGAACTGGATACAGAGGTGAAAATTATGAGGATAACATGGAAAGAACTTGAGCGGACGGCACAGGACAAGAAGACTTGGCATGTGATTGTTGAAGGCCTATGCTCCTCGGGGAGCTAAAGGGTATTGATATGACATCCTGTGGGATCCGAAAGTCATATTCTTTGTTTGTCTTATCATAGACTCCAAGAAACTACGCGGGACCTACAGAAACAGCACGTGTACAAGTTAACTGCACGTATACAAGTTAACTGTACGTGATTTTGAACAAATAAATAAAATAAAAAAACATTCTGTCTTTGTCTGTTTCAGAAAAATACGGAACTCATGGAAACACAGATGAGTCTTCTGCACGACAAGTCTCGTTTGGAGGAAAATATAAGAATGCTGATGTATGTTGTAAACAACATGAACCACACTTGTTTAAGCAGCAACAGCGCAACGACTGAATCCATGATAGATGCTCATGCGGAAGTTGGCAGAAGCAGTGTTTGTGTTAACAGCAACACTTGTAACGACAGTAGCGAGGTTTTAGATTTATCTCTAGGACGCGGTCGCCTCACGTCCAGCTCAGCCAGATTAAAAGTCGGCAAACGCAACCACGATTCAAAGGAAGTGATTGTGGTCGACAAAACCAATAACTCATGTGATGAACATATTCTTGACCCGTCTTTTTTAGAGATCGGAGCTACACAGGAAGTATACTTTGAGACATGCGCAGTTAGAAACGAAGACGTGTATGTCCGGGATAATAGTTTTGAGCAGGACAATGAGGTGTTTATTTGTACACCAAAGAAAACCAAGCATGACAAGGAACCAGTAAGTCGTCCATTGAGAAGATGCGCCGATGATGCTATGAAGAAATACTTGCGAACTGGATATGGTGGCAATATTAGAGATAGATTTTCTGCGTCATAAATAAGCAGTAATTTCTATCGCTGCCTGGCTACACAGAGTGCAGATGTGGCTGTGTAATTGCTGCTGAGTTCTTACAGTGTTATCACATAATACAGTACTTGTATATTGATAGTATACTTTAGTCAGGATTTATGCATTCATAACATTTAATTTTTAAAAAATAAAAACAATAACATGGAAACCATATTGTAGGCCTGGGCCTATATAATGTTACCTTTTCTAGATAATTTACGATGTGCTCAATAAATCCATGTAAATAGGCCTATATAATGTTACCTTTTCTAGATAATTTACGACGTGCTCAATAAATCCATGTAAATAGGCCTAGGCCTACATCATTTTCGCCCAGTATTGAGCATAAACTACAACTGCAGCTAGTCCCCTTGTAGGAAGCTGGCACTAAAGTGTTCATGTACTTGTACAGTGGTGGTTTCTGTGGGAACATGCTTTATACAATCAGGATGCGAATCCCATGTTCAGCCCATACATGCCGCATGCTATGGTTTACCCATAATCTGTACAAGGTGTTTGCGTTTTCAGATGTGTACACCCTGTACATAATTTCTGTACAGGTTTTCTAACCCATTCCCCATATTACTGTGTCTCAGAGTTCTTTCATAAGATCATATTGAACACAGGATTTCCCAGTCTGTTAGTCCCAGTCGCACATTTATTGTTTTGGTTTTAAAATAAGTGAAGACTTGCTTTAAAAGGCAAAGTCGCCGTGCCTCATTTATAATGCAGCCCACAGTATTTGAAAATATTTTTACACAAATTAACTCTTTTGATATGTTTTTTTCCAGTCTTTGTACAGTATGTTTTATAGCAAATTGTGCTTAGCATCTTTATGGGTTATAGCACATTGTGCTTAGCATCTTTATAGATTATAGCACATTGTGCTATACATCTTTATAGATTATAGCAAATTGTGCTTAACATCTTTATGGATTATATATAGCAAATTGTGCTTAGTATCTATATGGACATAATTACACCTCTCCTTGCACAAAAAAAAGATAAATAAATCAATAATGGCACCCAAATTGCATGACTGACATGAACCACTCTTTGCTTATAATCTGTTCGTGTTCTCTAAAACACTTAGACAAGAGAATTAAAACTATAAAAAAGACAAACTTCTGTAAATCAATGGCGCAAATAGTGTATGATAAAATACTTTGGAGTGAAATAGCTGAGAACCAGTTCTGCAATGGAAGCAGATAAGCGAACGAGAGAAGTTGAAGAAAAAGTGTAAATTCCACGAAAGAAGTGAACAGCTTTTAATGCGTATAATTCTTCATACCCCATTGAGGTCACAATGATAAGACAAGGAAACTTTGGGAATAGATACGAGCTTATTGCCAGGTAGGAATATAACAGGAAGAAAAGTTAATAAGGACAGAGTGATAATTATTTTTGAGCATTAACTAATGGACAGTGTCACATTAGAACAACTCCTCGGACGAGCCCAAAAGAGAAATTTAAGTCCATGATGGTCATCACATACCCTCAGGAAACAACCAACATTTACAGCCAGACATTTCATAATCTAGAACCTACAAGGGAAGAGAAGGTTGAGGAGACCAAGGAAAGTATGAAGAAGTCTCAGCTTTAAAGTAACCGGAACCTCGTGGGCAGAGCTAAAATAATTACGTCCCGAAATAGAAGTCGGTCGCAGAAAATAACTGTAAACCAATACTCCGCAGGCAGTGAAAAGATAGATAATAACAATGATCATTCATAATAGAGATGACGCTCAGCATGATGATGATGACTACCGAATACAAGTGACGAGGATAGTGTTAATAACATTACTGATTGTGACAACAGGAAAGACTGAAGCAAAAAGAGATAGAGAACGACAAAGAGAGAACATGTTGGACAGTTTGACATCGTGGCATAGAAAGAAGTCAATAGCATAATTTGGGAGACAGAAACTGAAGAGACGTGATCACCAACGCCACCAGATTTGGTACTTAAAGAAGAAGATGATTTTGAATACATGTACATGAGAATTATCATTAGCAATACTTAACTGTAATGTTGCTAATTAAAACAATACCGTACTATTTTATATACTTGTTCAACCAGGTGCTATTCTTTTTTGCGTAATGCCATTTATATTTGCACACTGGATATGCACACAATTCTTTCTTCACAGACGCACTATCAATAATTGCAACGCTAGAGAGCCATAATAAATTAGACCTGGATAAGCTAGGAGTATTACTATACAAACTATACAAACTATGTCAGCGATTCAAAAGAGTTGTGATTCAATGGACTCCATCTCATTGCAACATCCCCGGCAATGAAATTGACAGATTGGCAAAGGAAGGTGGAAAAATACTTCAGCTTGATACAATCTAGCTTTTGAAGAGGGAAATAGTTTTATCAGAAGCAGATACAGTAACAAATGTGATGCAGAGCATCAATGCCACCCAAAACATGATGCATATTACCAGCTTAGCAGACAAGAACAAGTAGTAATCTTCAGATTCCGCGCGGGCCACAATAGATTGGGATACCATCTATTCAACAAACTGAAGATAGGAACTACAGATGAGTGCAACTGTGGCACTGATACAATGACTGCTGAACATCTGCTTCAAAGGTGCCCAACGTATGAGGAACAGAGAAAGCCCATACGGCCGTCACCAATACTATTCCTGACAAAACTCTATGGAGATAAAAATAACCTCAAGCTGTCCTCTCCTTTCTATGAAAATAGTTGAGTTGAGGTCTTAGAGTGTATGCAGCAGAAGATATTTACTATGTTTTATTAAGCATCCAATTGATAGACTGGTTAGAGCACTTGCCTCGTGGCAAAATTACTGGGTTCCAGGTATGAAACCTGGAATGTTGCTGATCAAAAAAAAAAAAAAATTATTTTTTATTACACTTGTATAACAGAGTGCTATTAGTGCAGTTTTCCCATAATGCCATGTATATTTACACACTATATGTATTTTTTACACTGTGTATTTTTGACACTAAATGTTTTATTAAGCGTCCATCTGGCATGTAGCTAGAGCGCTAGTCTCTTGCGGAAAAGTCACAGGGTTAAGGGTTCAAAACCTGGAAACGTCCCGCTTCAGTTTACCCAAACTGTAAATGAGTACTGGACTCTGCCCTTGATTTAGAGAAAGGAAAGACAGTGTGGGATGGAACTGGCCCAGCCACCTCATAAAGCTGAGGCCTAGTTTGAAGTCTAATACTTCATTCCTCTACGGCAGTATATGCTATGGGACTACCTTTGCCTTTTATGTTTTATTACGTCATAAACTTGAAAATGTATGCAATTTTACCTAGGCAGCTTACTACATGTACTGTTAATTCATTTAATGGTTGCATATAATATAACTTACTTACTTAGTCGTTCCCCTTCTACCGTGAGGTGTAGAGGTTTGGAAGAGAGAGCGCCAGACTATTCTATCAGCTGTCTTCCTCCTGGCCTGGTTCCATTCTAGTCCTCGGTCCTTCAAAGATTGTCTAATGTTGTCCTACCAGCGGACTCTGGATCGTCCTCGGGGTCTGGATCCTTGGCTCTTTGTTTCCCATGCTTGCATATAATATAACATGATTTACAATTTTACTTCTTCTCTTAAACTGTGTGGTGGAAATATTACTTCTGTTTTTTTTTTTCGTGATTGTAGAATAACGATCTGTAGCTCGCTCTAGTTAAAGAAAGTGGTAGATATCACATCATCATTACTAGTTTATACTGAAAGCTATTTCACATTATTAATGGGTTATACTGCTAAAAACGGTTACATATCACATCAGCATTAATAGATCATACTGACACAACTGTAGACTTTTACATCAACAGCAAAGCTCATATCGAAGAAGCTAGTATCAGCAATAGCCTTTTCGATGCCCATGAAATATGGGGCCCCACTGCTGTCCACCTAGCAGGAAGCCTTCAAACAATTTGTACGTTCCTGCAGCTGTGGTGTCTGTAGCGATTTGTTTGGCATAATGTGGTTGCCAGCCGCATGCACATCCTCATATTGGTCGTTCCTGGCTGTAGTCAGTTTAGTGTTGAGTTAAGTTTCATTGTCACAGCCCATTCTAATTTTCATGGACTCAATAATTTTTTATTGTCGAGTAAAGGTCAACATTTTCAGACAATGTGGAAATGCAACAATTAATTTTGTTGAACAAGGGGGAATCGGAGAAGGAGATCCCCGAGAGATATGGTTTAGGGGTGGCCTCAATTTCTACTTTAAAAAATATTGAATGAATTCAGTTTGCTTTTGTATTAGAAAGTGAAAGATGGTAGCTGTAGAAGGAAAATGATGGATAAGGTTGACAAAGACAAAGTAGAAGAAGCACCAAACAAATGGTCTGCTTGAAAGATATTTTCAAGGCCTATTTTATGGGAGAAAGTTCTAATGTTTAATGACGACTAATTAATGAAACATTTTTTCCTTTGATAAGAACTTTTCCTCCTTAAATTAAAATTTAACCCAGTTATCCGAAATTTCGATTATTGGAACAGCCTTTGTCACGACTAACTTCGGGTAATTGGAGTTCTTGTGTATACTAATCCCAAATAGTTCCCTGTTAACTCTTTAAGTCCCAAGCGACTTTATAAAGGCTCAGGGGTTAGACGCGCTTGGCCCAATCGACTTTAAAAAGCCTTTAGTATATGTGCCTCTGTTTGAGACTGTTTCTAATTATAACTACCCACAAACCACCCAAAACGTCATTTCCTCCTGCAAGTACATTCTTTTAAATACAGCACGTGTTTAAGAGTGAACGTGTTTCTGTTATTTTAGATTTTTAAAGCGATTTTTTTTTAAGCGCATATCCTCCATTTTACCTTGAATAACTAATCATTTTTTTAATCGCATATCCTCCATTTTACCTTGAATAACTAATCATTTTTCAATGACAGCTTTTATACTTGTAGCACAAGAGTAAAGTACATCCAATTACCTTCCGTTTCATATACAACAACAAAGTTATTTATGCATATGAACATTTTAAAAAATTATTTCCAAACAACAACAATAAAAATGCACTGGGGTGGCCATTTTTGCTTGGGCCAAACCCACTTTTTTGCTTGGGACTGAAAGAGTTAACAGAGTGTTAGGATGAAAGTAATGCTCCATTTCCTTTGGTCTCCAAAAAAAATTACTCCAAGATCCAACGGCGATCAGCAAAAATATTTTCTGATAAAAGTAGATGTCACGTGACAAGTAAAATATTATTGTGATTATTGTAATAAGTGTCATGTACATTATAATACTATACAGCAGCGATTTTAGGCACAGGTATACTAGGCTTTTGCCAAGGGCCTCGCGGTTGTTTTTTTTTTTGGGGGGGGGGGGGGGGGGGGGTGGGGTGGGCTCGCGCACAAATGTTTAGGTGTTAATACAACAGAAAAGTATTTAAAAACAGCCTTACAAGTTCATGCTTGCCTATGGCCTAACACAACCTAACAGCGCCGCTGATACTAGACCTATTTATTTAACAATTTTTTTACACACCTAATCTCTTTTTCAGCTACGGTATCAAGGCGAAATCCAGACGTTTTTAACCAGTGAGGCGTTAAAAATGTTTTAGAAAAAAAAAAAAGTTGTATTTTAGAATGATGATGTCTGTAAAAACCACTTGTCTGGTTCGTGTCATTAGTTTTACATTAGTGATCTTGTCACAAGCTCTTTCATCGGCCATTTAATTCATAATCGTATAGTGGTAGCACTTTTTTGTGTGGGTGGTAAGGTCAGCGAAATTCTTATCCTTCAGCTTGGTCTACTGCTTCACACTTCATTTTTTTCTTTTTCTACGTCATCTGTCTCCATTGGTTTTTTCTTAATCTCTAACTAAACCACTAGGTATAAGCTTCGAGAGTGTAACCCTTATCCAATTTCCCAGAATCTTCCAAATTTCTCGATTTTGCGTCATCATTAGCTATAGGTCACATATGCTGTGACATTGTCATACCACTACAATCCTTCTATTTTAGACAAGCATCCATTTATAAGAGCGCCCGTACTTAGAGAACAGGCCTTTCGCGGCAAAGGTAGCGGCGTCATGCTACAGCCTACCCAGCTGTAAATGGATACCTGACTCTGCTCTTGGGTTAAGAAAGGTAAAGGCAGCCAGGAGAAGAACTGGTTACCCCACCTCTCGAAGCTCAACCTAGTATTGTGAAGTCTCTAACACTTTCATCCCCGTGGCAGTATTTGCTATGAGACTACCTCTTTAATTTACCCATTTATGAAAGTCTGAGGCTGTCTCATTATTGCTTTTGTTCTCCATGTTCAGAGTCATACAATAGTTAACTATTGCAGATCAATGTTAACTGTTGCGGATGAATGTTAACTATTGCGGATGAAAGTTAACTGTTGTGGATAAAAGTTAACTATCGCGGATGAATGATTACTATTACGGCGAAATGCAGAATTGATTTTAGAAGTGAGCAGGAAACTGAGAAAGCAAACGATGAGCCTCACTTGCTGTATTTATTCCGGAATCTTCCGATGGAAGAATTATGAAGACCCACATCCCACTCACACACATACACACGCACGCACTTACACCGTTAAGGAAAATATAAAAATAAGTAGTGAAAGCGCTTGCGTAAATAAGAATTCGCTGAAATCAGTACAAAAACTCAAAAGGGCCAAAACGCTGGTTATATCAAGGGCAGGAAAAGTTATTGTTGCCCCTGACAAGATATAACAGGCGGCCTCTATCTATTTCGCACTACAAAATTGTTCGTTAAATAGAAAGAAGTATAGTTGATAAATTACTGTTGGAAAGAACTTCCAGTGGTGTCGGCAGGTTTCTACGTTAAACATTGACGTATTTTCGTCACGCCTGGTTCCACTAGTATTTCACAATCAATTCCACTTTATTGATCTTGTCAGATCATTTAACCCTGTCTATTCTATCCAAACACGCATTCATGAAAGTCTGTACTTCTTGAACGTTATTGAAAATTATTATTTTGGTACTGGATTTGACTTCTTTTGATTTGCTTGCATTTCCCAATGGAATGAAAGCCTCTCTTGCGTTATGTTATTCCTATTTTGATATAAATGTGTGTTCACCCAACTTTGTCTATGTTGCTGCCAAGTGTGTAGAAGGTGGTTTCAGAGCACGGGAAAGACCAAGAGACGGGTGGATATACAACATTACAGAAATCATAAAATAGTTCGGGCTTGCAGCAGCCAATGTGGAATACTTGGCTCAAGAACGACGACTTGGCACCCCATTACGTTTCACGTCAAGAAAAAAAAAAAAAAATCAGTCTACAACCAGAACACAATGCATTTTTTATTTGGACACGCGCTATAAGATAACAGATGGACCTTGTGTCTAGGTTGAACGAAGCAAGCTTCGCCAAGACGAGGCAAAATTAAAAAAAAAAAAAAAAGGAACGAAAAATAAAGTAAGTAAGCTGCCAAGACACGTCTGCTTTGGTACTACTTCTAGTTCGGATGTTTCTTCAAGCGTAATCTGCCCTTCTTTTGCCGCATTTTTTTTTTTCACAAACTTTCCTTTCTGTAAAGATTATAATACTCGATTATCTAACCCTTGCACCCAGTTTTCTTATTGTCTTAAATGTGGTTTCGATTACGAGATAGAAGGGCAAGGCCGTATGTAGAATCTAGGTCGTCGTGCTGTTGTATCAGAGTCCACTTTTATGTGTTGTACCAGAATTCTATTTCTGGTGGCTGATGTTTGTTTTTGTAATATTAATCTACAGTTAGTAAGAACAGAAATGGGGGACAAAAAGCTGCCAGGGTCATGCAAAAGGTGCATGTTTCCTGATTTGGGAAGAGAAGAGAAGTCAAAGGGGAAGAGATAAGGGACCTTATATAGCGACATAAATGCACACACAAAAGCCCCAGTATGGTACCCCCTGAGGTCTCTGAAGAGGCAAAGAAAGAATTTGACTACTGCACCCTCAGTCATGTCATACTAATATGAAGTTGTACATGGCGGCTGGCAACCTCATCATGTATAACAAATATCTACAGCAACAACCGCTGCAAGAGTATGTGAATGTTTGGTGGTAGTTTCCTGTAGGCGGACAAGCTGCTGTGGCGATGCCATGCTCCATTGTTATTGTTGTTCAGAATCGACGTCACTGCACTCCGGGTAAACCCGTAAGTCCCCCTCAGCAAATGTCGAAGGGTATGAATGTTAATTGTTCCTGTTGCGCGCTGGTTGGATACACAACGGATGCATCCTCTCACTCGTTTATCCCTGCTGGTCTTACCTTTTGATGCCAAATTCCAGCAATCTTAGCCATGAGGTTTCATCTATTGCAGTGTCATTCTCTAACAGGCGATCATTAATTGCCCTCAGTATCTCTCCCTTATCCATATCCATACGGAGTACAGAGAAAAAATAATGATGACATACACAAAATTATATATACACATACACATATGTATCTTTCCCACAAGGTAATGATCATAGATAACCTTACGCATCTACAGAAACGACATAAACCCAATGAAAATTAGCAGGTGCGTTGTGCAGGCCATCTCATCCAAACAATCATACGATGATGTAGGGCAACGATTGGCAATCCAGAAGCTGTGGACATCTACGTTAGAGCATTGAACTTTCTAAAGATCTACCTTGAAAAACTCATATTTGTTTTCAGGTTTCAGAGTATTTGGACGATCTCTGCCGGACGATCGATCTCTGCCGGACGATCTCCTAAACCGCAGTTTTCACCGATAGAACAGTGGAAAATTCACTAAATGATCTTTTATATAATGTTAACTTCACTTTGAAGAAAACATGGTGTTCCTACCTCACGAAGTTCATGAATAAAATGATCTAGCTCGTAGGTTTTCACTGGGAGCGCGGAAAAAGTACCTAAAATGGAGATGGAATACAGCAGTACAAATGCGACGACCTGTTTCCTAAGTAGGTCGCGTTGCGCTCCAGTTCACTTGGCAGGGAAAATGTGGAACTGATCCTGCTCTGAGTTAGAAATGGCAAAGGCAGCGAGGAAGACAAGTGGTCACCCCAATTCAAAAGGCTGGACCTAGTGTAGTAAAGCCTCTAGCACGTAACCGCCTTTTCGATTGCATGGCGGCATACCTGGAGTCATCTTTATAATACCACTAGAGAAGCACAATGCTATAGTGTACAGATGTGGAAGTGAACCTATGTCTGTGAGGCTAATTATTCCCTTATTGACTCTTGAAATTATCCACACACTTCCAGGGATTCCCTCTGTCGTGAAACATGTTGAGAAACCATCATTGCACACTAAGGTTGGAGGAGTCACTTGAGCCATAGACTTAACTCTGCCTTTTACCTGGTTGGCTGCATGCAGGAGAATCTCACCATGGACGCAATGATAGCCAGTGGGAGTTGAGAAGTGGCTGAGAAGTGTTTCTTCTTCTTTTGATCCTTAGCCGCCGACCGTCAAAGCAGTCAGTGGCCATCACGCCTGGTGGCGTCTTGTAGGGCAAAAACAAATTGATTCCACTTTGCTCGGTCGGTGGCCATCCTTCGTACAGTGCCCCAACTCTGGTTCATTCTTTGCATCTCAGCCCACACAGTTCTCTGCCAAGTTGTTTTTGGTCGGCCTCTCTTTCGTTTTCGTTCAGGGGTCCATAGCATAGCTGTTCTTGTGATGGCATCGGGGTCTCTTCTGAGGACATGGCCAACCCAGCTCCAGCGTCTGCCAGCTATGATGGTTATGCATGCCATCTTGCTTGCTCCGAGTAAGCAGATCTTGGTTGGTGATGGTATTCGGCCAAAAGATTGAGTGAATTTTTCTTAGGCATGTTGTGTGAAAAGATAACAATTTCGACATTTCCTTCTCTGTAACTCTCCAGCATTCCGCACCATAGAGAAGCACAGAAAGCGCACAGCTCACTGATATAATCTTAATTTTGTCCTTGTGCTGTACTGAGAGGACTTCCAGATGTTGTTTAGACTGAAAAAGGCTGTTCTTGCTTTGTTCATTCTGTTGTTGATGTCTTTGCTTGCTCCGCCGTATGGTGTTACTGTGCATCCTAGGTATGTGAAGGTGTCTGTCTGATCCAGTTGCTGATTCCTTACTGATATGGGCTCAGGGCTGCTCACATTGAGCGTCATGACCTCTGACTTCTTTAGATTGATGTTCAAGCCCACCTGCTGGCTATACTTATTAAGTCTATCCGTTTTTTCCTAGATGTGTTGATGTGAATGTGCTAGTAGTGCAATGTCATCTGCATATTCCAGATCTTCTAATGTAGAAAATGTAGTCCATCTTATTCCTCTTGGACTGCCTTCTGTTGTCTGGCGCATCACACAGCCTATGACTGTTAAAAATAGAGTGGTTGATAAGGGGCATCCCTGTCGTACCCCTGTCTTCACCTCAAAGGTTAGGTTGCTCTGCCCAACGCTACACATAAAGTTGGCATAGAGGCTTTTTATGATTGACACTATGCAGCTTGGAATTCCATAAGCCCTCAGTATTTTCCATAAACTGTCCCTATGTATACTGTCAAAAGCCTTTTCAAAAGCAACGAAATTAATGTACAGCTGTCTTTGCCATTCTGAGCACTGCTCTATAATGTTCTTGAGGGTAAATATATGATCTACATATCTTCTATTCTTTCTAAAGCCTGCTTGTTCTTTCCTCAGTTTGTGGTCTACTGTTTTTGAAATTCTCTGTATAATTATCCTGACTAGTATTTTGCTGGGAACTGAGAGAAGAGTGATTCCTCTCCAATTATTGCAGTCTGCAAGAGCTCCCTTCTTGGGCAATTTGACAATTATTCCTTTGTTCCACTCCGTTGGTGTTGTCCCTGATTTCCAGACTTGTGCAAATAGTGGTTCTAGTAGTTCTGCTGCTAGGTCAGGGTCTGTCTTTAATAGCTCTGCATTTAAGTTACCATGACCAGGAGCTTTTCCATTCTTTAACCCTTTGATTGCTGTGATGATTTCTTCTTTTCATGGAATGTCTTTATTAACATCTAGATCGTTTTCAGCCCCAGGAACATTCAATTGTGTCTCTGGTGGTTCCATGTTCAGAGTTTCTCTGAAATGCTCTGCCCATCTTGTTTCCTGTCCCTCTGCTGTCGTGATGAGATTTCTTTGCTTATCTCTTACTAATGTAATATTGTTTGCACCTCGTTTTCCACTGATGATTTTAGTTATTTTGTATACTGTGCTTTGTTCATTTCTCAGTGCTGCCTCTTCTGCCTGTCTTGCAAGATCTTCTAGGAAATTCCTTTTGTTGGCTCGGGTTTGGCGTTTAACTTCCTTGTCCAGCTGACTGTACTGTTCGCAATATAGTTGCTTTAGCCTGGGGGACTTCGCTTCTGTTTTCTTTCTTTTCATTTCCTTTCTCATCGTTATGGTGTTTAATGTTTCTGGTGTTATCCAGTCTTGCTTCTTCCTTTCCTGGAATCCCAAGCATGATTTGCTGCTTTCCTTATATATTGTTGAAATGGTGTTGAATTTCTGGTCTATATCATCAAAAAATGTCTTTTCCTGACTTTTGGCAAATTGATATCGCTTCTTTATATCAGCCACAAAAGCTTTTCTGGTAAGGGGGTCCTTCAATTTGCTGATGTCAAACCTTTTCTGTGTAGTTACACTTGGTCCAGCCCTTCTTAATTTCACTTTCAGTTTTGCTACTACTAAATGAGGATCACTTCCCACATCTGCACCTCTTCTTACCTTCACATCTTGTAATGCATGTCTCCATCTACCATTAATCATGATGTGGTCTATCTGGTTTCTGTTCCGACCACTTGGTGATTCCCATGTTAATTTGTGAATTTCTTTGTGTGAGAAAAGTGTTCCTCCAATGACCAGGTTGTTAATGCTACAGAAACTTATTAATTTATCCCCATTTTCGTTTGCTGTTCCGCTGCCGCATTTCCCCATTACTCTTTCATTATATGTATTGTGTGTTCCAACTTTCGCATTGAGGTCTCCCATTACTACGATAAGATCACATCTAGGTGTGTCTTCCATTTCTTTCTGCAGTTGTTGATAGAATTCATCCTTGACCTCTTCATCGCAGTCATTCGTTGGTGCGTAGCATTGTATTATTGTAGTATTGGTGAATCTCCCTCTCAATCTTATTCTTATCAGTCTGTTGTTGATGGGTTTCCATTCCAGTAATGTCCTTTCTATTCCTTTCTGTAGAAAAATGGCTTCACCTTCATTGTGCTGTCCATCCTCTCTTCCAGAGTAAAGTACTGTTTCTCCTGTTGCTGTTTTAACTTTTCCTGCCCCTGTCCATCTGCTCTCGCTTATCCCTAGAATGTGTAATTGTCGTAATTTTTACAAGATAGGTCTGAGATATTTATGGTCCCGTCCGAGCGGAGGTGATAGTGGTGACGATGTGAGAGTAAGGTGTAAGAAATAGTTTTTCTCACGAGGGTGATAGTGTAAGAGGAAGAACAGTCTCTGGAATGAGTAGTTTCTCTAATCCAGCCTATCTTTACGGCTATATTTTAATCAGACGCACTTTCTCTCCTTATACAAAATACAGTTACACTGCACCCACATACACACAATTATGTGACAAATACGCACAAACGTGAAAACAAACTATGGATAACATATATGGGTAGGGGTTGACCAACACGATAACTTAAGGTTTATTAAGTTTATTATCACTAGAAAGTTCCTAATTAAACTATCCCGTAAATATTCAGGTTAGTGAGAAAAGAAAAGAAGAATGCATGTTACGGGTAAATGTTTTTCCTGTGTGTATCTAGGGCAGCCAATCAGAGAAGGGGTTTCCCACGGTCAGATAGAATGACTTCGGCGAGTGTATAAGGAAGAATAAATCGTCCGAAATCATGGTTAGAATTAGACATCGGGAAGGAGAACGGAATGACAGACAAGGATGAGAATGGTCTCCTTTTGACGGGAATATCTTCATTTATGTATAGGTACAAGGAAATCAGAAGGGAGTAAGTAGTTGTGAAGAATTTCGCAAGAATAGTGTCCGTGCATTGAGAAATCCTGTGTTTTTCCTATTTATAATTCAATATAAAATCGTTAACACGACAGATATGGGAAAACAACATATGGATATAAAGGTCAACTCACGGAGAACGGAAATATATAACTCCAAAGGCTTGAACTGGGTTAGGTGAAATGCACGAGACCAAGGTTTGAAACACCTCTAGCACAAACCCCCCGAAGTTACAACTTTTTTGGGAAGTTTGCTGGAGTTGCGAGCCTTATTTCCTGTACGTCCGGTAGCTGCATATATAAGGGCGGACGGAAATGATTTCAAATTGACTTGTACAGCGAAGCAAGACAGAAGGACAACGGCTGGAGAGAGAGGAACGTGCAGAGGCCAATATCTTGTTATTTGCAGCCAGGCAGTTCTGTTACTCCACTAAAGCCAGTCTTTACTGATCTTAATTAGATCCTGCGAGGGTATGTAAAGTTACTATGTAAAATAATACAGTAATTACAACTTTATTTCAGGATTTGTTTAATCTATATGTTATGAAAGTATCATGTATATTAATTTATTACTTGATATGATTGTTGAAGATTGGAACCCGAAATATAACCACCGTGACTGAGTCCATATCAGGGCTAGCACAGGACTAATAACAATTCTTTTCAGGACTACCAACAATCATTATCAGGGCTTATTCAATCTGTCTTCAAGTTACTGCACTTTACAGAGCTAACGTGTCAGGCAGGGGGATACTATAACCTCATACCATATATGTGTGTACATATTATTTTGTATTATTTGATTTTATAAAATGTTCCACAGTAGACACCTGTCTTGTCACTGATCCATAATCATGCATTTTCACGCATACATCTGAAAACAAATTCATCTCACCTACAATAGGAATGTGGTAATTGTTATCCACAAATAGCCACATATCCTACCATTATCTGCAGGTTCATACTTGTCAACAAAAAGTCAGAGGTCAATGATCAAGAATTGCTCGATGATCAATGCGAATCGCCCCGGCAGTGTCTGGATTGGTAGAAGCAAGACCTACTGAAGCTGTACATCTCATATGAACACTGATTAACCTAACAGATGAGTGATATTTGTGACAATCGTGCAACCAAGAAGTGATAATTGTCAAGCAGAGTTTTGTGATGACAATTTGCGTGATAAACTAGTGAAAGTTATAAAGTGAATAAGACAGTGAAGAAGTCTATTACCCAACTAATTGGAAGAGTCTAAAGAAATGACATTTTAGTTTAACTTGCAAAAACTGTAATTGAATTCGCCAATTTGGTTTTGTATAAATATAACTTTTGTATCACCAGTCACACACAATCACCACAATTAGATAGATGTAAATAAAGAGGATATAAATTGTATTCACCAGCTTTATTCATTCAATATAGTTGATACTGAGTTTGGTTGAATTTTTATTATATCACAGGTGGTCACATAGCGGAGGTGGCGCAGTAAGGTCTGACTGTTCTCTGAATATTTTCAGTCCAGATACTTTCACAGCCGTGACTATCGAGTGATACCAGTGTACTTCTCTGTCACTGGGACCTCACACATTCTGGAGAGAATACTATTTCTACTCTAGCACTATCATCTCACACATATAAAACCTTCCGCTACAGTGGTAACAAAAGGAAAATATGTTTCTCTCTTTCTGTTCATTTATCCAGTCATACTGTGGCCACACTCATATTCCCTTACCCAATAGTTGTCGCAGGTATTCCTTGGAAACAAACACTAATAAGTACTCTGACTCTACAGTGTCAGATTATTTGCCAAATCCAGCCCCAGACTATCCTTGGTGCTGACTGCTTAAATAAGGTAGTCGCTGAAGTTGATGCATTAATTATTGTTCCTGGATAATTCCGGTATCACTGCGTTTAGTTGGTTGGAATAAGTCCTAGTAGTGATGGTCACCGTAATAGACAAAAAAAATATATGGTTCACCGTAATAGACGTTTATGAAAAAAAATATATGGTTCGGTGTTGTCTTCCTTGGAAACAAAACACTAATAAGTCACTGACTCTACATCTGTGCTGACTGCTGAAATAAGGTAGTCGCTGAAGTTGATGCATTAATTATTATTCCTGGATAATTCCTGTCCTAGTAGTGATGTCACCGTAATAGACAAAAAAAATTATGGTTTGCTGAGACAATCTGTTACGTTATGAAAAATGTTAATGATAATAATTATCGGCTGTACTCTGAGTTGATGGCCGAGTCTGAACAGTGAGTTCTCTTGAGTATAATCCCCGTGAAAAAAACTACTGTCATAGGTCAGATAACTAGATATATATATTTTGCCACAGCGGGCTGATTCAATTTATACAAACTCTGGTACAGTTCAGGTCCAGCTTATTTATTATGTCTATGGTCTCTAGATTGGTCTCTCTCATAAATGAAGAAACTGGACCGCACAGGTCACAAATCACAGATCCAATAGTACAACAATAACTCTGGATAGTTTATAAGACCGCTAGTACGTTGGTTTTTGACCGACCCTAGATTTAAGAAGAAATACAAACATTTTTACCACAATATAAATATCCTAACCTAACACGCGTAAGGTAAGATCTCTTATCCGTTCCGTTATTAAATTAGATTAGAAACCACAAATGTCTAACTTATCTTATCGTTTTTAACACGTGATATAAACCCTAATCATTTATAAAATTACACAAAATGAATTAGAAATATCTATATATTCCGTCAGTAGTCGGTTGCCTAATGTATGTACTAGTCAATTAAATCCTCTCTTTCTGTGGAATAGTGAGTAATTAAATTTACGTTACATCTGGAAAAAATAGCTATATGTTATTTAATACGCTATTCAATTAACACAGAAAATCCCAGTGAAATATAATGAAGAACTTTAACACGTTAAATCACTTAAATGCTAGTAGATATATTTACCGCAAAACAGAAAAATGAAAATATCTCAACGAATCTAAGTAATCCACTTTGTACGAAGGCTCTAAGATGTCGAGCTAAATATTTCAAAAATTCTCTGAAGCGACTAGATACTGATTTTTAGGAGGTATAGTATTTATACTCGAATAGCGTTATTTCGCTCACTGGTGCCAGAAATCGCGCCTTCGGCTGTATCAGGGCATATCTACGGTTCGATTCCCGAATCAGAGATCTCCTGCACACCGATGCCGCGAACAACATAGAAGTTTTCTAGCGAGCAGATCCTTTGATCTCGTCTCTCTCTGTAGATAATTACGTCCCCTGGGATCACGAAAAAACGAATGTGGTCGGTACCTGTGGTTATCGCCCCTTTTTTTCATTCGCTTAAGTCCCCCTGAGAAATGTAACCATCAAAGGTACGTCTTCTGTCTTATCGCCATTGGTTCGTCCCCTTTACAAGGAATGACAGCTACGAATCTAGTTAGCCGCTCATCCGCTCATGAAACAAGAAAAAATAGGCGTGGCTAAACTATGAGTTAGACAGATAGCGAAAAGGCATGGATTTTGTGTAACAACCGTGCATGCTAATGAAGGGCAAGGTGGTAAACAGGTTGAGGGGCAACGGTGGGAGGCAAGCGGAAGGATTTCAGTAATCTATAGTTTCTCATTTCTGCTGTGACCTGTTTTAGTTTACCCGTCTCGTTCATTGTCCTGACATTCCAAAATCCTATTCTTGTTTTGCGTTTTGCGGTCAGGACGTCCGTTTTCGTGTCAGTGGCTTCCTTTCGGTTTTCACCACTAACAGTCATACGAGCCTCAGACTCCGGACGTCCTTCCCGCAGCAAAGTTTGTTCATTTGTTGTCGTTTCCGTAACTTCATTTCTTTTTACATAGACAGGGGTGTCAGCCCTATGCTTAAACCCCCAACCTGGAGGACCAGGGTGTCTGCTTTAGTCTGACCCCTGCCCGCGCAAACCTGTCCAACTTGATAGAACCTTCCAGGAGTAAAACTCCCGCTGGCATAGCTCTGGGGGTAATCAGGGTACGCAAGCCGCCACACCTCGACAAGGTATTGACACCGGTGATGGCAGTGAGAAGAGTGTAGGACGTGACAATTCCTTGGGAGAGCCCAGAACAAGAGCACATTATTTAGCACTGCAAATTAGGAGAAACCTTTGGATGGCGGTGAATGCACAGTTTGCCACGCACTTCTTCCTCCTAGCTTAAGATCAGATATGATGATCCTTTAAATGCAAACCAAGCTGGATAAATTGGAGCTCATGACTTCAACTCAACACGTTTCGGAATGGCAGAAAAGCCACAGGAAAAGCCTAGATCTACAATGTAGACAATATCAGGGAGTGTTCACTGTGGTACCGGGTATAGGCTGCAAACAGCTCAGCAGTCCTAGTTAAACAACAACAACCCCCTTTCGGCAGTCTCTGCTATGAGATTACCTTCACATTGTATACAACTGACTCGTCCCGTATATTTTCCGGAAGTCTCTTATAAATAAAGACAGTACAAAGCTACTGTTCGATGACGCATGTCGTAGAGGGCGACTTTATATGAAGTTGTGAATAGGACTGGCAAACTTTATCATGTAAAACACTACCACGGAATCCACATCTACTCCTGTATCTGTGTGCTTTGGGGAAGGCTTGCTGGCTACCATCTGCCCCATGGAGAACAAAAAGGAAAAAAAATGAATGAATGAATGAATTTTTGTCCGTCACTCATAGTGCACACGAAAACACAAGCACATAACCATACACACATATACATCACGTATTTAACACTAACTTCAAAGCATTCCCTTAAATGCACATTTATTTTTTTGCTTTCCATTTAACTCAGCGATGCGGTGTCTACTACACACACAGATACATGTATTATATATTCTTACATACATGCACTTAAAAACATTTATTTTTTCAAATATCACATTACAGGTCTTTTCATATTCAGTGACATATATTGTCGTATACATATTTGTTCAAGCATGTGTTCATTCACGTATATTCATACACTTACACAGACTGGGATTTCCCACAGTGGTAACAAATGTTTCATTGGGATTTTCCAATAGCGATTGTCACTGGGATTTACCAAAGTGGTTACCAGCGTTCTCCTTTCGTCTTTCAGAGTTTATTATTATTTTTATTATTATTGTAATGCATTAACTCTTTCTCTCGAAGGCTGTTTTTAAAATTTACCAGGCCGCCAAAATTGGCGCAAATTTCTTTTACGCATGATATTTTGATAACAAGCTATAAACATATTTATTTGTATAAAAATGTAATAATAATAATAATTATATATATATATATATATATATATATATATATATATATATATATATATATATATATATATATATATATATATATATATATATATAATCACTCTTCAACTCTACAAGGAGCATGAACCTTCAACAAACTTATGCCAAGTCTTCCTGTCCTGTGCCATCAACTCAAGATCTCTGTTTTCCTTCATCCTTTCCCATTCTGTCTCCAGTTGTCTTCTCCGTGTGTTCTTTCGTCTCCGTCTACTTTTCTCTTACACTGGGGACGCTGGAACATGTACTGACTTGTAATATGTATCGCGTTACCATTCTTCGCTCTTCTTTTGGGACACCGTAATACCCGAATACGTAAAAGAACTATTCGATGACAACAGAGGTTAAAAAAAAAAGAAGCCCATCATCAGATTCTAATGAAGGCCCAAATATTCTCAGATCGGAAGTAGAGAATGCAATATATATGATACAAAAAGGAAAATCAGCAAGCATGAACAACACAAAAAATGAAATTATAAAACCAGTTGAGAGCTCCGGTAAAGATACAATAACAGATATGTGCAACGATATATATAATACAGGATATATACCACATGACATGAGGACATCAGTCTTTATAACATTTCCCAAAAAACCTAATGCAACAGAATGTTCAGACTTCAGATCAATCAGCTTGGTCTTCTTCTTCTTCTTCTTCTTGCGATCGCATCTTTGATGATTACACCGTCAGACGAGTTCTCATGATAAATTCGACTGTTGTTTGAAGTTCCTCTTTAACTCCATATAGCTTTGAGTTTAGTGTTGAGTCATTGGGCCAGTATATCTTTCTTAACTGGTCATACAGAGGACAGTTGTGCCGGGAGAGTGGACGGGAACGGCACCAAATCAAGTTAGATGTGACCGGGCTTGGTCACGGTGACAAATCAAATCTAGTGTGACAGGGTGAGAATGGGGTGGAATCTTTTATCAATGTTCATCTGTTGTTTTACTGGCGACTGCCAGAGATGGTGATTACAGAATAGGAACATAACCCAGGTGATTCTTTTGGAGACTCGTAACTGTGTTTATGTTTTAGGCTGCATGATCGTCGAAAATATGGTAATATTCTTTTCTCTATTACCTGATGTAAACAAACGACACTTCCTACTGACGTTCAGGAAATAAGTTCAAGCTGGATTAAATATGAATGAACATACTCAATGTAGCAGTTCGTTTTTGCAGATCATTATACTCACATCCACTTGTGAAACCGCTGACTGATGTATTAATTTGGAGGGCACTGCTGGCCTGCTCCCATGGTACAGGGTATAGGGTGGGCTTCAGTGGTGTTGTCTTCATGGATAGGTCTTCTTGATGCTGTCTTATAAGTCTTTTTCCCCGATGCACAAAGCTGCTACGCTTTAGACGTCCCAATGCCAGATCATCTAGTCTTGCCTTCATTGGGTGCATTGGCATACTGTTGTACTTTTCCATCTGGATCATGGTTTTTGTGTCTCTTCTATGGGACAATGTCTGTAATCCAGCAACCTTCTGCATCTCTGTTATTGGTGTAGTTTTCATGGCTCCTGTAATGAGCCTGAGAGCTTGATTTTGCACCTTGTCCAAGGACTGCAGATGTGAGTTAGCAGCTGATGACCATGCTGCTGAGCTAAACTCTAAGTGTGGTCTTATTACTCCATTATAAATCTTCTTCATGTCTGCTGCCCCCTGCATTCTATAATTTGCTGTGGTGACATTTTCATCAGCGCACCAGAGTACTAGGTCATCTGCATATAAGGCAGCTTTCACTCCTGTAGGGAGATCTTTCACCAGGTCATTGATGTAAACAAGGAAGAGTGTTGGGGAAATTACTCCTCCTTGAGGTACCCCCTGATGGAGCAACACTTTTCTGCTCTGCAGACCGTCAAGAGTGACTCTAGTTCTCCTGTTATGCAAGTATGACTGGATCCATTTCATCATGTTGCCTTGGATTCCACTTCTCCTAAGTTTTGCAATGAGGCCATCTTTCCACACCTTGTCAAAGGCCTGCTTGAAGTCGACCCAGATCGTTAGGACCTTTTTCTTCTCCTGGAAGGCATCTTCTATTGCTTGAGACAAGTAAGTAACTTGGTCTTCTATACTGTAGCATTCTCTAAATCCAGCTTGTTCCGGCACCAGGATCTGCTCAGACTCTAAATACCATTTCAATCTGTGGTTGACTATTCGCTCCATAGTCTTCCCAACACAGCTTGTGAGACTGATTGGCCGGTAACTTGCAGCCTCGGTCTTACATTTCCCTTTCTTTAGTATGGGTATTGTGATGGCTTCTCTCCATACTTGGGGTACCGTTCCTTTCAACCAGCTGTGGTTGAATATCTCAAGCAGTTTTGTCTTTGCTGCTGAGCTCAGATTTACTAGCATTTCGTTGCTGATTTTGTCTGGGCCGGGTGACTTTTGAAACTTAAGCTTGGAAATAGCCTTCTGTAGTTCTCCTAGTGTGATGGGTTCCCTCATTGGGGCAGGAGTATCTGTCTGTCCCATGGTTGCCAGTATTTCTTTTCTTATCTCTCTCTGATGGTCTATGTTAATGGGTAAGTTGCTTTCTGAACTGTATCTTCTAGCAAACAAGTCTGCAGCTTGTTTTCCTCTGAAAAGTTTGCCACCTTCATCCAATGTGATAGTCTGCCTTGGTGAGGAACGCTCTTCATTTAGAGACTTGACTAATCTCCAAAGTTTCCTGCCGTCTTTCTCAAGGTTCAGCGATGCCGTTTTAGTTCTCCAGCTTTTCCGTTTTTCTTTTAGCTTTGTTCTCTGAAACTCTGCTACAGCCTTTTTCCATTTGTTGTGAGTTTCAAGTGAAGGCTGAGACTCTGCGTCCTTTCTAGCCCTGTCCATAGCTTCCTGACGTTCTTGGAGTGTGCTGTACCAGTATGGTATGTAGTTACGCCGGCATCCTTTGGGAATGGTTTCTTTTGCCGCTTGTAGTATGCATCTGTTGAAGTCTTTTACCACTTCATTAATGTCTCTGTTCTGTACCTTGAGGGTAGACAGCAGCGTGTTCACCTGATGCCTGAATAAACCCCAGTTGGCTTTTTTGTAGTTCCATCTTGTAATGGCTGGGCCTGTACTGAGAGTTGCACTCTGGACAGTAAGAAAGATTGGGCGATGGTCGCTTCCCCCTAGTTGGTCTCCTACTTCTCTACTAATAGATCCAGCTATATCTGGTGTGGAGAAGGCAAGATCTGGTGTTGAAGTTGTGTGCCATCCTCTGGAGTAGAAGGTAGGAGTATCTGTGGCATTATTGACTAGGATTAGGGAGTGATCATCTTGCCAAGTTTCAACCTCTTCACCTCTGTGATCCAGATGGTTATAGCCCCAGCTCTGGGAGTGGCTATTAAAGTCTCCAACTGCTATAAAGTTGGTGGCTGGTACCTGTATAGAGCTGAGACTCAGGGGTTTGTTGTTCGGACAGTAATAGTTCAGGAGTTATATTTCCATCTTGTCTACCTTTATCTGCAACAGCTGATATTCTGCTCCATCCATGAAGGTTTTCCTTTCGTGTGCATGAATGTTATTCCTTACAAGAGTAAGTACTCCTCCTTTTCGTCTATCTTGTCTGTCGGATCTGAAGCATTGATATCCCCTTATTTTAAAGGTTTGATCTGCTTTCAAGTGAGTCTCTTGGATACAGCAAACACTGACTTGCTTCTCATACAAGATGTTTTCCAGCTCTGTCTTTTTGCTGTATCCAGCCTGCTTGCTGTTCACTCCCTCTGCATTCCAGTGCATCATGACAAGTGGCACTCTGGGTTTCTCTTTTTCTGTTTTGTTTTGGTCAGTAGTTCTCCTCTGCCGTCTGACTCCACAAGACGGTCTAGAGGGTCCTCCAATAGCTGAGGGTGGGCTCTGTCGAGGCTCAGAGCCCGGCACTGCACCTGCCTGGTGGAGCTCCACAGGGCGAGCACCAGTACGAGATTTATTTGACGGTGTACTCTCCATAAAAAAAAAGAAAGAAAAAAAGCGAGTTGCGTGATACTGTGGTTTCCGGTGCGCCTTCTGGCCCAGTATCTACGACTTTAGCACCTGTTCAACGGGAGAGTGGGCTCATCCCTAATCTGTTTATGTTCCCAGTAGTAGACTATTCGCAAGCAGCCTGGGGGTGTCACTGCTCTGCGCGGACCTTGTTTACCGAGGCGGCGTCCGAGCTCGTATGGTGAAAATATGGTTGCATTATCTTCAAAATAGACCTGTCTTTCCCGTGGCTTTTCTGCCATCCTGCAACTTTGAGTTAGGGAGTTCTGAGCTCCAGTCTCTTTCCCAAGCATTTTATCCTGGCCTGGCACGCATACAGAGGACCCCACTTCTGGTTCTAAGTTAGCAGTTGGGGATAGGTGGGGTGGCACACTGTGCATTCCCCGTCATCCAGGGGGGGGCTTTCCAACTATGCAGAGCTTGCACAATGCTGTGCTCTGGTTCTGGGCTCTCCCAAGGAATCCTCACGTCCTGCACAGAGCCACTTCCAGATACCTACCACCTGCCATCCCTCCACTGTAGAATCTCCTGCATGCGGCCATCCAGTCAAGAGCCAGTATTAAGTCTGGTGCCCATGTGATCCCCCCAAGCCCAGTGTGAAATGCTGGGTTCTCAACATGCTGCAACACAGGGGGGATTGTGATGCTCAGCCATCTCTCTCAACTCTGCACCGATAAGTGACATCGGGGACTTAACTGTGCCTCAGTACTGGGAGGCTCCGTTTCCGGGTACACCACACACAGCCAATTGAGGAACGGTCGTCGTGGGCGAATCAGCTTGGTGAGTCATACAATTAAAATACTGCTCAAAGTCATACAGGAAAGAATAAAAAGTAAGGTAGACAGCGAAATCCAAGAAGAGCAGTTTGGTTTTAGACGGAACAGAGAAACAAAAGAAGCAATGTTTTGCCTGAGAATTTTAGCAGAAAAATAAACAGAGGTCCAAAAAAAGTATGTGCATGTGTTTCATTAACTATAAGAAGGCTTTTGACAGAGTCCGTCACGAGAAAATAATTGAATGCATTGAAGACATAGGTATTGATGGAAAAGACATAAGAATACTCAGTAACTTTTATTGGGAGCAAACTGCTACAGTAAGATCTGGCAGGAATTACTCACCATATATAGACATAAAGAGGTGCCAGACAAGGTTTCATGATGTCCACCTGCCTATTTGATTTATACACAGAAAACATTTTCAAACAGCTACAGGAAATAACAGGACTGAACATCAGTGGAAGGTCAATAAACAACCTTAGATATGCAGATGATACAGTGCTGTTAGCTGAAAGTGAACAGGATTTACAAGAACTAGTGAAGCAAGTAAACAGCATAAGTCACGAATAATAATATGAAATGGACATTAAGATCGAGAAAACAAAAACTATGATAATTAGCAAAACATTCGATAAGCCCACATTAAACATCAGCATAAATGGGAAAATCCTGGAACAAGTCAAGAGCTTCTCATATCTTGGTCATATAATAACAGAAGATGGCAGATGCGAAACATAAATCAAGAAGAGAATAGGAATGGCTAAAACTATTTTCAACAACATGAGACAAATACTGACATCTAAAAGTTAACTCGCCCAATGGGCTGATCACCCGTTGGCTTGTCACACCGATTACGGAAACAACGGCAGATGGATCTATTTGTTGTTGCCCTAAAGACGCCGCTAGGCGTGATGGGAAACTACAACAGAGAAAATCAATCTGCTGTTGCCCTTAAGACGCCACAAGGCGTGATGGCCTCTGACTGCTTGGTCGGTCTTTGGCTAAGGACGGAAGAAGAAGAAGAAGAAAAGTTAACTCACAAATTAAAACTGAGAATCATAAAGTGTTATATATATTCTTTATTACTATGTGATGTAGAAACACGGACAATGAATAAGCAGTTGAAAGAAAGAATTGAGGCTATCGAGGTATGGATATATAGAAGAATGGAGCACGTCTCATGGAAAGAGAGGAAAACAAAGAAAGAGGTCATAGACAACATAAGTATGAAAAGAGAACTAATGAAGGAGATCGAAATTAGGCAGCAAAAATATTTTGGTTATGTAAAAGGACATAACACCGCACTGAAAACCATCATAGACGGAAGAGTTGAAGGCAAACATGCAAAGGGAAGACAGCGCTATAAGTGGGAAGACAACATCAAGAGATGGACAGGAAAGAGTCTACCAGAGTGCCCCATCAAGACAAAAGGCAGAAGACGTTGGAGATCCATTACAGCCTTCGGTTATTTTAGGGCGCCTGTCCAAATATTGTCTAAATGTTTTGCATAAAGCGAATGCAGAAAACCTATTAATCTCACAGATTGTTATTGTTGATCAGAATCGACCGCATTGCACTCCGAGCAAACCCATAAATGCTCAGTCTCCCTCAGCCATGAGTCGAAGAGTATTAATGCTAATTGTTCTTGGGGCGCGCTGGTTGTATAAACGATGAATGCATCCTCTCTGCTAGTTTTACATTTGATGCCAAACTCCAGCAATCTTAGCCTTGCTGACTCATCGATTGCAGCGTCTTTCTCTAGCAGGTATCTGTAATTGTCTTTAGTATTTCTCCCTTATCCATATCCAATGTCCATACCATGGGTACTCTCGAGGCTAGTCTGTCATCTTTCTCATAGCCACGTGTCCCTGTAGATCCATAAACGTTCCTGAAGATTCGAGGCTTCTATGGATTTTTTCCATTCATTCCGGAGCCATCCACTTTGGACCATCCGAAGCATAGACTGAGTCTGACACAATAACTGCTTTAATTCACAGATAGCTAAGCGGAAGTGACGCTGGTGAATAGGAAACCAGCAGCCCGGGGTGAGCTCATTTTTAAAGCAGGCAAAGAAAGACCCTGAATGGATGGCACAAGAGAGGAAGGTTTGGCGGGAATCTGTTGAGGGCATATGCTCCTTAGGGATCTTCTTCTTCGTACACTCTCAGACGTCCACTCTCAGACGTCAACTCTCAGACGTCTTCTTGAATGTTTTCAAAGAAAGCAGTAGTCAGTTTGTGGCTATTTGCATCTCCGTAGAGCTTTCTCACGAAGGGTGTCGGCCATATGCGCTTTCTCTGTTCCGCATATGTTGGGCAACTTTGAAGCAGATGTTCAGCAGTTATTTGATCAGTGCCACAGTTACACTCATTGGTAGTTTCTATCTTTAGCTTGTTGAATACATGGTATCCCAGTCTGTTGTGGCCAATGCGGAATCTGAAGATTACCACTTGTTCTCTTCTGCTGAGCTGGTAGTATGCATGATTTTGCGTGTGACCTGGATGCTCTACATCCCATTTGTTTCTGTATCTTCTTCTTCTTCCTCGTTCGCCCTGAAAAGGACGGTGGTTGCGTTGTGTCTGTTTACGCCGTAGCTGTGATATCTGCACCTTTCGGTCGACACATCCAACTTCAGCACGGCATTTTTTAGGCACCGGGTTTGCCTTCCCATTTCGATCCGTACTCTCTCAGCCAGACTGCACTGCTGCAGACTGTTTCCAGGACCACCGCGTGGAGATGGAGTACGGTCTTGACCAGCTCTGGTTCGCTGGTCCTGATGCAAGCAGTCAAGCTATGGGTCGCTGACTGCATTCACTATTGCTGCATCTTCGGTAATACTCTTTGCCTCCTCCAAAGTTATGCTTGCATCAGGCTGAGGTAGCTTTCCACCTTCCTTTGCCAGTCTGTCAGCCTCTTCATTGCGGGTGATGTTACAATGAGATGGGATCCATTGATCACAACTATTTTGAATCGTTGACATAGTTTGTGGAGCACTGTTCTTAGGTCATCCAGGCCTCAGGGATCTGGCGGGAAATGATGATGATAATGATGACGCATTTATAATCCATTGTAATATTTAACACACAATGAATGTTGACACTTATCGTAAGAACGTTATGGTGTTGTAAGACGTGTTCCTTAATTTAAATTGTGACAGGAAATAAAACACGAAAAGTTGTAAGAATACAGCAAACATCCTACACAAACAAAGGCAAGCAGACGATGTACTCTCCATGTTGCACGTGACTTCTTAAAATAGCTCTTGTAAACCGGTATTTAAAACGCATCAATGCGTCGTTGTTTCAATTCTGGAGTAAGCTGCCGTGGCACCCATCTTGCAGACACTTTGTGGTACTGTAGCACATCAGAGATGATGTGGTGTGCTGAACCGTGACTGATGTCAAGATGTGTGGCAATATCATCCACAGTCAATCGGCGGTTTCCCTGTATGAGTCGTTCAACGGTTGCTATCGATTCTGGAGTCACTACTCTGTGTGCCTGACCCGGTCGTGAACAATCTGTCACATAAATCACGCCGTTTTTGAACTTTGTACACCATTCATACACCTGCGACCTTGACATGCATGCATCACCGTACTTGAGCTTCATTCGCCGATGAATTTCTATTGGTTTCACCCCTTCGCTGATCAAAAATTGAATAACAGAATGCTGCTGCTGTTTGGTGCATTCCACTAGCGGGGCGGCCATCTTTAAAACATCATTATAACGTCACCACCGCGATGGCGCGTGCATGACACTCGAGACATCCAGGACAACAATATTGGCAAGTTACAATATAATGACATGATTATTCTTATAACATGTTTCCGGTTTTCACTTGACTCACCCTCGTAGAATCTGTAGTACTTAAGTAAAGTACCCTTAATTCTGATCTGCTTTAGATAAAATTTATAATTGACTGACACGTTTTTACCAATATCTTAAATATGAAAATTTATGACAATCCCTCCAGTACTTCTGAAGTTGCTTCTTGCGATGGACGCACCATGCAAAATCATTCTAATACTTATTCCAGACTGATTGTATACACGCCGGATGAATCCTCTCACACGTCCATCCTTGCTAATGTTAGACTGGAAAATTCCAGCAATCTTAGCCTTGTTGATTCATCGACTGCTGTGTCGTTTTCTAGTAGGCAATCATTAATTCTCCTTAGTATCTCTCCCTCATCCATATCCAGTGTTCCCACTATGGGTGCTCTCAGAGATAGACTGTCAGCTCTCATTGCAACATGCCCCTGAATGTAATAGCTCCTTCAGTCATTACTATGGGAATGCGCACCTGAGGTGACAGCCCCTCAGCTGCTTATTTTCCTGGTGTTCCTTTCCACATCTCCTCTCTTCTGCTTGCCATGAGAGCTTCTTTTCGCCCTATTCTGAGGTGGCGCCGTAGATAGCATCGCCACTTGGTGCTATCGGCAGCTTCATCCTCCCAGGTTGCGAGCTGAATGACCAGGGAAATACAATTTGAATTTAGATATTTAGACTCATTAATCCATGTGAAATAGGTAGACAGTTAACATTCTTACGCAGAGGCCTATGCTCACCCTTTTTTTTTAAAGTGTGTGTGTCCAGTAGCCAACATCACTTTCAGTTCGCCAAATAGACAGCGCAGTGAACAGATATTGAAAAATGTATTAATTGCATATGTTTGAGAAAGGTATAAAGACTGTTCTCAACTTAACGACGGTGTTCCGCTCCGATGACCTTTAAATCGATATGATCGTAAGCTGAAAATCATTATATGCTATATGGACTGTAAGGATATGTTAACATTTAACATGTATGAATGCTAAAATATATAGGCCTGTTTCTATACATTTTAAACTAATGATACTTTTTGCTTATATTGAAAAAATACAACGTATAGATTATTACTCAAAATTACTCTACTTTACAGTACTGTACTGTACTGTTAAATAGTGAAATACGAGTGACTTTTAGATCGAAAGTCGGGAATCGAAAATAATGTAATAGGATTAATGGGATTGCTGTCGTTAAGTACGAATGGTCGTAAGTCACATACACCGTAAATCCAGAGCAGTCAATATTAGGAGAAAGTATGTGTGTGTGTGTGTGAAAGAGCGAGAGTGAGAAATTAACAGATGGCACAAACATGATAAAGAAAGTTATTAAGACACGAACAAAGACACAAATGTGAGAGAGAAACAGGGAAGAATGTAGAGACGAACAAACAGTACAGATGTGTGAGAAACATGTCAAGATAGATAGATAGACAGACAGACTTACATACATGTACAGATGTGAAACAGAAGCACGGCAGGGCAGAGATATGTACAGATGTGTGAGAAACATGGCAGGATAAACAGTCCAATGTACAGATATTTGAGAAACATGGCAGGATAAACAGTCCAATGTACAGATGTGTGAGAAACATGTCAAGATAGATAGGCAGACAGACAGACTTACATACATGTACAGATGTGAAACAGAAGCACGTCAGGGCAGAGATATGTACAGATGTGCGAGAAACATGGCAGGATAAACAGTCCAATGTACAGATATTTGAGAAACATGGCAGGATAAACAGTCCAATGTACAGATGTGTGAGAAACATGTCAAGATAGATAGACAGACAGACTTACATACATGTACAGATGTGAAACAGAAGCACGTCAGGGCAGAGATATGTACAGATGTGTGAGAAACATGGCAGGATAAACAGTCCAATGTACAGATATTTGAGAAACATGGCAGGATAAACAGTCCAATGTACAGATGTGTGAGAAACATGGCTGGATAAACAGTCAAATGTACAGATGTGTGAGAAACATGGCAGGATAAACAGTCAAATGTACAGATGTGTGAGAAACATGGCAGGATAAACTGTTAAATGTACAGATGTGTGAGAAACATGGCAGGATAAAGTCAAATGTACAGATGTGGTAAACAGGATAGAGATGCTGATATATGTACAGATGTGTGAGAAACATGGCAGGATAGTCAAATGTACTGATGTGTGAAAAATATGGCAGGATAAAGTCAAATGTATAGATGTGGGAAACAGGATAGACAGGCAGACATATGTACAGATGTAGGAAATGTCCTAATAGACAGATGGAAAAAAGTACAAATATGAGAGAGAAATATAGAATAGGCAGATGGATAAACGTATAGATCCACTAAAAAAAAAAAAAAAAAACACATCAGGATAAAGGTAACAACAGATGTAAAGTTCATGTACAAAGCAGGCAAGAAACAAGTATTGTGAGAGAAAGACAAACTACACAAATGTGACAAAGAAATATGTCATGAGACAAGCAGACAAATTTAGCTTTTACAGTAATGAGAAACACCACATGTGCCTCTTCCTCTGGGTGTCTTACGAGACAAAGACAGAATAGTATTTCCGCTGGATCAGGCATGTCATACAATTAAACTAATATGAGGCGGCACATGTTGCTGGCTACTTCATCTTGTAAAACAAACTGCTACACACACCACCACAGTGTTGCTGGCTACTTCATCTTGTAAAACAAACTGCTACACACACCACCACAGTGTTGTTGGCTACTTCATCTTGTAAAACAAACTGCTACACACCACCACAGTGTTGCTGGCTACTTCATCTTGTAAAACAAACTGCTACACACACCACCACAGTGTTGCTGGCTACTTCATCTTGTAAAACAAACTGCTACACACACCACCACAGTGTTGTTGGCTACTTCATCTTGTAAAACAAACTGCTACACACACCACCACAGTGTTGCTGGCTACTTCATCTTGTAAAACAAACTGCTACACACACCACCACAGTGTTGCTGGCTACTTCATCTTGTAAAACAAACTGCTACACACACCACCAGTGTTGCTGGCTACTTCATCTTGTAAAACAAACTGCTACACACACCACCACAGTGTTGCTGGCTACTTCATCTTGTAAAACAAACTGCTACACACACCACCACAGTGTTGCTGGCTACTTCATCTTGTAAAACAAACTGCTACACACACCACCACAGTGTTGCTGGCTACTTCATCTTGTAAAACAAACTGCTACACACACCACCACAGTGTTCCTGGCAACTTTATCTTGTAAAACAAACTGCTACACACACCACCACAGTGTTGCTGGCTACTTCATCTTGTAAAACAAACAGCTACACACCCCACTACCACAGCAAGATCATATAAATGCTGTGAGTAGGCTTCCTACAAGGCGACCAGCTGCTGAGGTGGTTTCATGCTCCACAGGGAGTGAAAAGGAAAATGAAGATGACAATGAGAAACACTCATGTATCTCCAGCGTGAGGGGGGGCTATGATCAGACAATGAACAAATAAAACTACTGCTCCATCAGGCATGTTGTTCAAGACAACTAATATGAGGTTGTGTATGAGGCTGACAACCTCATCATGTATGACAAATTGCTGCTGAAACCTCAACTACAAGAGCAAGGGGGCTTTGACACAGGCCTCTTGTGGCAGTGGCCCCCATACTCAGAAGGGAACAAAAAAGGAAATAGGATGAATAAAGAAAGAAACATGTTGGAAGGCACACACACAAAAAACAATGAACAGAGGAATGTAAAAGTGTTCAGTCTACATGCTTGTGTGAGAGAAATAATGTCAGGAAAGATAGATAAACGTACTCAGAATAAAAAAAACTAAGTTTGCACTAATGACATTTGAGAAAGAATACAAAAAACGCAACTGCTAAAAATTTACTGCAACACTTTTTAATGAATAAAATATAATTCTACATCTAATGTACATAAAAAAGAAAACATTTTTGTTCATATTAGTGTTATACACTTTATCAGATCTAAAAGGAAAGAATTAACGAAACCTGTGCTGCTAGTATTTTTAACATGGCCATCATTTTGATCACATGCCTGGAGAGTTCTCCTTCGTTGTTTGTTGGCTTTCAAATAAGAACATCTATCTCTTGTATAAAGCTGGCAGTCTGTCTCAGGCTTGTCTTACCACCATTCAATTTCTGCCTCAGCTGGGTTGGAGAAGACCACACTGCTCCTCTTTACGAGGACATGTTCTAATGTTTGTCCTTCCTACATGGACACATTTCTGTCTGTCCAGTTTTTAGTTTGTATGCCTGGAGACTGGTGACCATGGATCTCCAATCATCTCCCGCATGGGAATCTTCTATCATCAATACCATTTAGCTCCGCAGGGAGCATAGGCCTTCAACCAAGTCTTCCTGTCCTGTGCCATCAGCTCAAGGTCTTTCTACGTCTGAGAATCTTCTAGAATATTGTAATTGAGTGCTTTTCATCCTGTTTTTCTCACCATTAATACCAAGATCATTTATTGTACCACAGTCAACCAAATTCTTATATAACTTATATTTACCATTTTTTTCGGTTTAATTAAACTTTTAATTGAAATTAACACAATTCTTCTTCAGATCCCCACAGAGTACAGGCAGTCAACAAATACAAGCCAAGCCTTCCTCTCCTGCGCTATTTGTTCCAGGCCCTTCCATATTGTCTTTACACCCTGTATGTCTGTGTCTAACTCCCTTCTTCATTTAACACTATTAATGTATTACTTTAATTTGAATGTTCTACTTCTTCTTCGCTCGTATGCCATTAGTCGCTCTCTCTCTCTCATAAAATGGGTGGTCTGTTTACACCCTAACTTTCTTCTTCACTTACACTATTAATGTATTTCTACTTCTTTCACTCTTATGCCTTCAGTTTCTAACTCTCATAAAATGGGTGGTATGATACAGGTTGGTACAAGTCACAGTATGAATCTACTTCTTTCGTGCAGTTGACATTTCTGTAATAACATGTTTTACTGTTTGTGTTTTTCTTTGTTTTTAAATAATTTAATCAGCCTAGTAATGCTTCACAAAAATTATTTAAAATATTTTCTTTGAAGTTTAAAAAAAAAAAGAAATGTTTATTAAATTGTGTGTAGCATGAAAGAAACATTAAGAAAATTAACACCAAATCCTGTCATGTTCGGTTTCAATCCAAAGAGTGCAAGAAAACAAAATGGAAGAAAAATAATGCATTCAAATTCTGCTACACACTTTTTTGGATTAATTTTTTCTGTCTTTTTTCTCCCTCCCTATTTTGTCATAAAACTGCTCTAACACCAAATTCTAGGTGTGGTATGGATTGGATTCAGTTCTGTTTTTTCTCCTATTTGTTCCTATTACAAGCTAAAAGAGAACTTCTCTAACACTAAATACAGGGTGTGTTTTTAATTTGATTACGTTTTTCTCTTCTATTTTGTCATAAAACAAACTGAACAAAACAACAACAACAACAACAACAAAACGGTGCAAACACAAATTTGTAAGTGTTACTGAGTTAGTATTTTTTGTTCGACTTCTTGTCCAAAAGCCCATTCTACAGTGTATAAACACATATTAGCAGAAAAGAAAAAACTATCACCAAATTCTTAATATTTAATTTTATCTGAGATCTACTCTTCCTCTAATGCCAAATATAATGTATGACAAAAACAAAAAGAAGCAAATTTAAATAATACATGCCCAGGGTTAGTCACAAGCCTGCTTTGTTTTCTTCCAGTGAATTAATCAAAAAGTATTAAGAAAAATACTAAATACATATTTTACAACAAAAATTTGTTCAAGTACAGACAAGACTAAAAGATCATGTACCTAAAATACCAAAATACAGAAGTGGACACACTGGAGAAGGAAATATCCGAACTATAGAACAGCATCTAATTGAAACACTATACCATGAACAACAAGCAGCTGTCAGAGTAGCGGGAGAAACATCAGGATGGTTTGAGGTGAAAAGAGGAGTAAGACAGGGTTGCATCCTCTCGCCATACTTGTTTAACATCTATGCAGAAAATATAATGAGAAATGTTCGGAGTGACCAAAAATGTGAACATTGCGATCCGTTCACAATTGGGGGAAATGCGATCCCAGAACTCAGGTATGCAGATGACACAGTTATTCTTTCAAACAGTGCCAAGGGACTAGAACAGTTAATCCTATCTATCAAAAGACACAGTGAGGATCAGAACCTTTTTCTGAACACAAAAAAAACAAAGATTATGTCCACAGACGAAACAAGATGCCAACCAAAAATTACCATCAATGATGAGGAAATTGAAAATGTCACAAATTTTGAATATCTTGGCTTCCATAATTAACAACAATGGAGACTGCTCAAAAGAGGTCAGAAGGAGACTGGCCATAGCAATGCAGAGGTTAAATAAAATGAAGAACCTATGGCATAACACCAGCAAATTAATAAAAGTAAAACTTCTGAGAACGTGCATATTTCCAGTAGCAACATATGGATGTGAATCATGGACCATTACTCAAACATTTAAGAAAAAAATTGAATCTTTCGAAGCAAAGTGTTACAGAAAAATTCTCAGAATATAGTGGACCAAAAAGAAGAAAAATATAGACATCCTACATGACCTGAACATAAACAATATCGTGTCTCGAAAACTGAAATATTTTGGCCACATTAAATGCCATAGTGGCTTAGAGAGAGCAGTGATGGAGGGTATGGTACCTGGAAGGCGAGGCAGGGGCCGACCAAGACGACGGTGGACACAGGACATTGAAGACACCTTGAACATGACATTGGAGGAGGCAGGAGGGCTGGCTAGAGATCGAGAGTTTTTCAGGCAGGCTGTGATGAGAGCGACGTTCTGCAAAGGACATGCTACATGATGATGATGAGAACAGCAGTAAATCTTTGAGGTTTGCTTGCAACAGTGTGGATTAGTAAATAGTCATACATATATTAATATACAAATAATAATTATGTGACATCTAGGAAAGTAACTGTGAACAAAATTATACAGCTGATTTGATTTGTAAATATAGCGTTTAACTCTTTCTATCCCAGAAGCTGTATCACCATCATCATTTTCCTTTGAGCTCCTTACAGAGCATGGAGCTATAATGCAGGAAACTAGCACTAAGCATTCACATGCTCGTGGGGCAGTGGTTTCTGTAGCAGTGTGATTTACATGATGAGGTTGCCAACCCTATGCACAACCTCCAATTAGTTGCCCTGTATGACATGCTTCAGGGGGCAGTAGACCTATTCTTTCTTTGTCTCTTCAGAGACCCCCTTGGGGACTATACAGGGGGCATGAGCTGAATGGTGAGACATAGTTCTCCCACTACCTTTCTTACCCTGGGGATTCAAAAGTAAAGGACTGTCTTGTAATGTTATCATCAACAGGTTTCCTCAATCCTACCCACCGCCAACGTCTTCTTCTCATCCCTTGTTCTACCAGCACGTGTCTGGTTCTCATCATCAGTTCCACACTGGCAATCTTTCCATATCGCTGTTAAAGTTCTCATGACTTAAAATGTCTACAAAATGGAGTAGCCAGACCAAAGTCCAACCCTCTTGAGTCATCTTCTGTTATTGTTACTGCTGTTCACAACTGACATCATTGTACTTCAGGCAAACCTATAGTAGTCACTTTTTACGACATACCTAGTAGGCTCCAGTGTTACTATTCTTTGCTCTTCTATCGGGTCCCGGTAACACACAGATTTTATTTACATTAAAAGATATTTTTTTTATAAATACATATGTTTACTGCTAGTTTTAAAAACATCATCTACGGACACACAAAAATGGAGCCCATTTCGGTGCCTGTATACAACCTAAAAAAACTGCACAGGATAGAAAGAGTTAAAGTAAAACAAACAGCTGTGTACAAACGACTTGAGAACGGCACCTCTGTGTAAACAGACGTCTGTTACGTGACATAAATACTGGTATAATACAGAAAAGCTTTAACAATAACTTTATTAGTATAAACCTGAAATACAAGACAAATTCACTTGGTTTAACACTTCAGAAACAAGTGATTATCACAAAGTTTGTCACCAACATATCTGAAACATATTTATGTTATTTTGACTAGTGAATCTTTCAATATGTGATTAGACATCACAAAAGCAGCTTCATGCTCAATAAAATGCAAATGAAAAAACCGCAGCAAAAAAACAAAACAATAAATAAATAAAAATCTGTTACAAGAACTGTTTTTGAGATTTCTTTCTTTTCTTCTCACAATTATTGAGTCACTGGATGATTCAATTTTGCCCCTATGCTTTCCAAATTAGTTATCTGAATATTAAAATACCTCTCTTGTGCAAATCTGCCACTACATGATCCATAATCTTCCTTAAATCACATCTTCATGTCATCTGTATTCAGACTAAAGAGTGGAGTCATTTCATACTGTCTGCAACTCTAAGTATTCCAAGCACAGAGTAGCTAATTTTTGTTGTTGTTTATAGTTATATATTTAACATGCTGGCTGTGGAACAACCCCTTTGGGCTGTGGAATTCCTGGACACTAATTTACATACAATAAAACTATTAATTTCACAGCAGCGTCAAATTGGCAGAATGGATAAAACGTGGAGTGAGTTCAATTCCCAAAGCAGGCAGAAAATAATCAACTGGGGGATGACACTTGTGAGTGGATATTTTATATCCAGAACAACTACTAACAATTTGAAAACTTCATAAGTAAACTGCCACAATGATAATTCAAACTTACAGCAAGAATTAGAATATGTCAAAGTGACTACTAAGATACCATAATTAAAACATATACATCTGCTACAATGTAACTTTACAAAGATATAATCTTATATAAATATTATATGCTATGAACATATTGGAAATAAAAAATACACAAGAATAATAAATTAATGGTACCAAAGAAAAAAGATTATAATGGGCAATTAAACAGAGCCAAAAGTGGACGGATTTGAATGGGCAAGTAAAAAGGGTAAACAATGGACGGATTTGAATAGGCCAAAATTTTTTTTATTAAACGATAAAACAAATGAACTGGCCTAAATGCAAGATTCATATTTTTTCATAAATATAACTTTTTTTTTTCTTCCTTTAAAAAAACAAAAACAAAAAAAACAACATGTGGTTTATGAATATAACAATAAAAGGCCAAGTATGCATTTCTTCAAGAGATGTTTCTAGGAACAAATGTGGTATTGTTCTCCCTTTCCTTGCAGACTGAGCAGTGAAGTTTGAATCTGTGCAACACATTAATATAAAATTATTTAACAGCAGCAGTGTTAGTTGAGGACAATAAATAAAAGCACAGTGCATGTGCTGATACAGAAAAGTAGTAGTACACTGAAATCTTAACTGGCGCATCAAAAAAGATAAAATCCTAAGTGGCTCAAATATTCCAAGCGAAGCTTATTATTTGAGAATGGCCGGCATGTGCATTTCTGCCAGGATGGACTTTTTATTTAATCTAGAATCTTTAGAGAAAAAGTTTTGAATGAAACGTAGATATGAAACTTTCATCAAAACTGAGTACATCTGTTAAGTGATCTTTCTGCACTTCTTCAATGTCAGTTGAATTTTATTATTATTATGGAACCTCTAGTGGATCAAATTTTTGCATGATGCAGTATTTCCATCTGCTTCTTGTTGTTCTCATGCCACTCTTTTATGCTGTCTTTTAGGGCCGGATTAAGCCAAGAAGGGCCTCTAGTATGGCTTCACCTAATAGGCAATAATTGTAATATTTTTTTTTTCAAACACCTTAGCATGGTGATGGTATATACTAGTATTATTATTAATAGACTGGTATGTTTAGAACTTATTAATGCGATTGCAAAGTGCAAACATTTTCTTTTTATACATAAATCTATGCATTAAAAAATTTTTGTAACTTATGCATGGGCCGTCAAGAGCTTCAGCCTATTTAGCCTAATGAATAATCCGGCCCGGTGTCTATTGATGTTCATTTATGTTATCCATATACTGTATTATCCTTATTAGTATTCCTCTCCTTCCTACCTTCCCCATCAGTAAGTATCTGCCTCATTTAATTTCACGATCAATTTTATTTGTTACAGCCATCACAATGTGTAATTAGTACAGGCCTATAACCTTTTAATTGAACAGACGAAAACTGAAATATTCTGAAAATCAAAAGTTTCTTTGGGCCACTTTTTTAAAATCACAATTTGGACAATTTATTGACTATTTTGGGCAAATATGGGCAATTTTTAATGCAGACTAGGTGACTTGGACCAGTTTGTGCGAATTTGAGCTACTGTTTTTTTTTAATGATTTGGGCAACATTTGAAAACCGGAAACAAATATGGTTTTGGAAACAGCTGTCCCCAAGAATATCGGACAAAAGTTTACAGACTTGTACCAGCAATGTTCTCCTATCTAATTTAAACTTCATTAGTTCCAAAATGATTTTATTTGACATGTTCTTTGTCTTTCACAATCCTTGACCACATTATTTAAATGTTTATGATCTACCTGACGCAGATGCATTAATGTATTACCTACAAATGTTATTAATAACCATACTTTCAGATCAATCCGCTTCCATCTTCACATCAAAGGACTGCTGTGATGGGTCTTCAACATCTTCTGTCTTTTACTTTGATGGCATACTCTAATGGGTTTTTCCTGCCCAGCTCTTGATGTTATCGTCTCAGTTATTGTGTTGTTTTCCTCTTGCTCAATTGCTTTCAATTCCTTCTGTTGTTATACCTTTCTAAATGGCAAAAATATTTCATCTAATTCTGCTCTCATTCATTTTCTTTGCATTCTTAGCTTTCCTGCGACTTACTGATTTACATAACCATTTTTTATGCACTTTATTTTTGTCGTTGATTTCTAACTGTAAAAATCCTCTTAAGTTTGTGGAGAAAATAAAATACAGCCCTCAGCAGGAAAAGAAAATGCTGATCAGCCGAAATCACAAATACTAATACACTACAGTAATTTTAAAAAACACGGTGATTAGATCTAACTCACAGATGAGAAACAAAACAAAAAAACCAAGTAAAAGTTATCAAGCAGTTGGAATGGTCTATAAATTGTTGGTCTTGAGTCTTTTTAAGACGCCAAATCCCAACCAAAATTAATGGCATCTCCATGTTTATTATAAATGGAGATCACATGATTTTCATCTGGGACCTGAAAGATAAAAACAGAAAACAAAATGTCAATACCCTTTAGTTTCAACGGAAATGTGTTGATAAAAAAAATAATTGTGGATTAAAAATACCCCCTTCAACCTCATAATGGTTATAATTAGGGTATACTGTGTCTCAAAGAAAGAAATTAACTGTGGATTAAAAATACCCCTTTCAACACCACAGTGGTTATAATTAGGGTATACTGTGTCTCAAAGAAAGAAAATAACTGGATTAAAAATACTCTTTCAACAACACAGTGGTTATAATTAGGGTATACTGTGTCTCAAAGAAAGAAATTAACTGTGGATTAAAAAATACCCCTTTCAACACCACAGTGGTTATAATTAGGGTATACTGTGTCTCAAAGAAAGAAAATAACTGGATTAAAAATACCCCTTTTAACCCCAGTGGTTATAATTAGGGTATACTGTGTCTCAAAGAAAGAAAGTAACTGGATTAAAAATACCAATTTCAACCCCACAGTGGTTATAATTAGGGTATACTGTGTCTCAAAGAAAGAAAATAACTGGATTAAAAATACCCCTTTCAACACCACAGTGGTTATAATTAGGGTATACTGTGTCTCAAAGAAAGAAAATAACTGGATTAAAAATACCCCTTTCAAAACCACAGTGGTTATAATTAGGGTATACTGTGTCTCAAAGAAAGAAAATAACTGGATTAAAAATACCCCTTTCAACCCTACAGTGGTTATAATTAGAGTATACTGTCTCAAAGAAAGAAATTAACTGTGGATTAAAAATACCCCATTTCAATCCCTCAGTGGTTATAATTAGGGTATACAGTGTCTCAAAGAAAGAAAATAACTGGATTAAAAATATCCCTTTCAACTCCAGTAGTTATAATTAGGGTATACTGTGTCTCAAAAAAAGAAATTAACTGGATTAAAAATATCCCTTTCAACCCCAGTGGTTATAATTAGTGTATACCATGTCTCAAAGAAAGAAAATAACTGTGGATTAAAAATACCCCGTTTCAACCCCTCAGTGGTTATAATTAGGGTATACTGTGTCTCAAAGAAAGAAATTAACTGGATTAAAAATACTCCTTTCAACCCCACAGTGGTTATAATTAGGGTATACTGTGTCTCCGACAGAAAAGTACTACTGATCCTTCAGGCATGTCGTAGAAGGCCACTAATATCAGATTTACAACATCATCATTTAAAACAAATAGCCACATAAACCACCACTACGATGGCATGAGAATATCTTGGTGCAAGGTTCTTGCAAAGAAGACTAACTTCAGTGGTGACTCTATGCTCCATAGGGAGTGAAAAGGAAAATAATAATGATGAAATTACATTATGATTTCTTTACATGCCATGTCTCACTCTGGCCATTATTTTACATTGCATAATGTACATTATGTTATTTTGTATGTATTGTCTTTAGCAACCTGTTATAACTAGCTATTTGTAAAAGTCAATAATGCCTGTTTCTTTACTCTATGAAATAAAGATTTTGTTCATTAGCATGGGAATTACATCATTACTGCTTTGTGTTGGAACATCTTCTTCTTCCTCGTTCGTCCTGAAAAGGACGTTGGTTGCATTGTGTCTGTTTACACAGGAGCTGCGATATCTGCGCCTTTCGGCCGACACATCCGACTTCAGCACAGCATTTTTTGGGACCGGGTTTGCCTTCCCTCTTCGATCCCTACTCTCTCAGCCAGACTGCAGTGATGCAGCCTGTTTCCAGGACCACCCCGTAGAGGTGGAGTAGGGTCTTGGTCAGCTCTGGTTCGCTGACTCTGACGCAAGCAGTCAAGCTATTGGTCGCTGACTGCATTCTCTACTGCTGCATCTTTGGGTCCCGTGTTGGAACAATGAAATTTACTGCTATATCTGATGCATGGAGGCATATCTGGAGTCATCCTTATATGACCACAAAAGTCCTTACTTAAAAATATATTTTTTTAAAATTCTTTGCATTGAAGTTTTAATTTTGACAAACAAGCAAATAATTTTTAACTGTATGTTAACTAAAACACATGTAAAACTTATATTAATGAGAAATTAACATTTAACATTCCCCTTACAAAATAATATTTGGTATTTATTGCTGCATTAAGGGAGAAATAATGTGACATTAATCTTATTCATGGAAACTGTGTTGCCAGCTAACCTTCTTTCTTCTGGAAAACCTCCAAATTTGGCGCCTTAATATTTCAGACACTGAACAAACAAGGGGAAATGGTACAGGTAGCAGCAGAAATGAGGAATTATAAGATAAGATTTCCTGAGACTCTGTAAGGGGGCTGGGAGAGGTACAGGTAGACCAAAGAACACCTGGAAAAGAGAACTGGAGACAGACATAAAGGGGATGAAGAATTCATAGAAAGACCTCGAGCAGATGGCACGGGATAGGAAGACTTGGCATGGGTTTGTTGAAGGCCTATGCTCCTTTGAGAGTTGACAGAAGAATAATCTCATTCATCTTAATAAGAACATTATATCTGCCACTCATCCTAGTGGCCCTGTGTGGTTCCAAGGGTGGGGTAGAATAATCTCATTCATCTTTTTTTTTTTTTTTTTCGTACGCCCGCTAATACTCGAGGCAAAATCTCAGGTTATTATTAATGTCTAACCTGACATTGATTTTACGTGAGTATCCCTTTTTTCTTGTACAGAGACAGGTGTCCCTTGCCATTCAGGCAAATACTCGCCGATTTCGGAGGTACCCATTAGAGCTGGGTCGGCTCAGGAGCCGCCAATCCCTGGTCGACGACACTCCTTCAAATGTACTCGCCAGGTCTCGAGTTAATCCAGTCCAAATCCCGGTCGACGAAAAATCCTCAAATGCCGTCGCCCGGGTTTGATTCTGAATCACCCGGTTGCCAGAGCGGTGTGGTAACCACTACGCTAGCGCGGCTCCCAATTCATTCATCTTAATAAGAACATTATATCTGCCACACATCCTAGTGGCCCTGTGTGATTCCAAGGGTGGGGTAGAATAATCTATGTTCATTTTAATAAGAACATTATATCTGCCACTCATCCTAGAAGCCTGTGGTGGGTGGGGGGGGGAAGAGAATAATCTAATTCATCTTAATAAGAACATTATATCTGCCACTCATCCTAGTGCCCTGTGTGTGGTTCCCGGTTGGGGGGGGGGGGTGTGTAGAATAATCACATTCATCTTAATAAGAACATTATATCTGCCACTCATCCTAGAAGCCTGTGTGGGGTTCTCAGGGGTGTAGAATAATCACATTCATCTTAATAAGAACATTATATCTGCCACTCATCCTAGAAGCCTGTGTGTGGTTCCCAGGGTGGGGTAAAATAATCTCATTCATCTTAATAAGAATATTATATCTGCCACTCATCCTAGTGGCCCTGTGTGGTTCCCAGGGGGGTAGAATAATCTCATTCATCTTAATAAGAACATTATATCTGCCACTCATCCTAGTGGCCCTGTGTGTGGTTCCAAGGGTGGGGTAGAATAATTTAATTCATCTTAATAAGAACATTATATCTGCCACTGGGTGGGAGTGGGGGTGGGGGGGGGGGGGTAGAATAATCTCATTCATCTTAATAAGAACATTATATCTGCCACTCATCCTAGAAGCCTGTGTATGGGTCTTGGGGGGAGTAGAATAATCTAATTCATCTTAATAAGAACATTATATCTGCCACTCATCCTAGTGGCCCGTGTGTGGTTCCCAGGGTGGGGTAGAATAATCTCATTCATCTTAATAAGAACATTATATCTGCCACTCATCCTAGTGGCCCTGTGTGTGGTTCCAAGGGTGGGGTAGAATAATTTAATAATAAGCACATTCATATATGCCACCTATAATAAGAACATTATATCTGCCACTCATCCTAGAAGCCTGTGGGGGGGGCGGGGGGGGGGTATAATAATCTCATTCATCTTAATAAGAACATTATATCTGCCACTAGATCTGCCACTCATCATCTAGAAGCCTGTGCCCTATGGGTCTCAGGAGTTGGGGGGGGTGGGGGGGGGTAGGAATAATCATTATATTGCCATCTTAATCAAGTAACAATAATCTCATTCATCTTTATCTTATATTCATCTGCCACATCCAGTGGCCCTGTGTGTGGTTCCCAGGTTTAGAAATAATCTCATTCATCTTAAATAAGAAAATATATCTGCTGCCACTCATCCTAGTGGCCTGTGTGTGGTTCCCAGGGGGTAGAATAATCTCATTCATCTTAATAAGAACATTATATCTGCCACTCATCCTAGAAGCCTGTGTGTGGTTCTCAGGAGTGTAGAATAATCTCATTCATCTTAATAAGAACATTATATATATCTCTAGGAAGAATACTCTCATTCATCTTACTAAGAAACATTATTATCTGCCAGCTCATCCCTACAGTGGCCTGTGTGGTTCCCAGGTGGGGTGAATAATCTCATTCATCTAAGAACATCTCTCATCCTAGTGGCCCTGTGTGTGGTTCTCAGGAGTGTAGAATAATCTCATTCATCTTAATAAGAACATTATATCTGCCACTCATCCTAGTGGCCCTGTGTGGTTCCCAGGTGGGGTAGAATAATCTCATTCATCTTAATAAGAACATTATATCTGCCACTCATCCTAGAAGCCTGTGTGTGGTTCTCAGGAGTGTAGAATAATCTCATTCATCTTAATAAGAACATTATATCTGCCACTCATCCTAGTGGCCCTGTGTGTGGTTCCCAGGGTGGGGTAGAATAATCTCATTCATCTTAATAAGAACATTATATCTGCCACTCATCCTAGTGGCCCTGTGTGGGTGGTTTTCAGGAACATAAACTGCAAACTCATTCCTAGTGGCCCTGTGTGTGGTTCCCAGGGTGGGGTAGAATAATCTCATTCATCTTAATAAGAACATTATATCTGCCACTCATCCTAGTGGCCCTGTGTGTGGTTCCCAGGGTGGGGTAGAATAATCTCATTCATCTTAATAAGAACATTATATCTGCAACTCATCCTAGTGGCCTGTGTGTGGTTCTCAGGGGGGTAGAATAATCTCATTCATCTTAATAAGAACATTATATCTGCCACTCATCCTAGTGGCCTGTGTGTGGTTCCCAGGGTGGGGTAGAATAATCTCATTCATCTTAATAAGAACATTATATCTGCCACTCATCCTAGTGTCATGTGTGTGGGGGAATAATCTCATTCATCTTTAATAAGATAACATTATATCTGGCCACTCCTACCTAGTGTCATGTGGGGGGGGGGCGGGGGGGGGGGTGGGGGGGGGGGAGGAGTAGAATAATCTCATTCATCTTAATAAGAACATTATATCTGCCACTCATCCTAGTGGCTTGTGTGTGGTTCCCAGGGTGGGGTAGAATAATCTCATTCATCTTAATAAGAACATTATATCTGCCACTCATCCTAGTGGCCTGTGTGTGGTTCCCAAGGGGGTAGAATAATCTCATTCATTTTAATAAGAACATTATATCTGCCACTCATCCTAGTGGCCTGTGTGTGGTTCCCAGGGTGGGGTAGAATAATCTCATTCATCTTAATAAGAACATTATATCTGCCACTCATCCTAGTGGCCTGTGTGTGGTTCCCAGGGTGGGGTAGAATAATCTCATTCATCTTAATAAGAACATTATATCTGCCACTCATCCTAGTGGCCTGTGTGTGGTTCTCAGGGGGGTAGAATAATCTCATTCATCTTAATAAGAACATTATATCTGCCACTCATCCTAGTGGCCCTGTGTGGTTCCCAGGGTGGGGTAGAATAATCTCATTCATCTTAATAAGAACATTATATCTGCCACTCATCCTAGTGGCCTGTGTGTGGTTCCCAGGGTAGGGTAGAATAATCTCATTCATCTTAATAAGAACATTATATCTGCCACTCATCCTAGTGGCCTGTGTGTGGTTCCCAGGGGGGTAGAATAATCTCATTCATCTTAATAAGAACATTATATCTGCCAATCATCCTAGTGGCCTGTGTGTGGTTCTCAGGGGGGTAGAATAATCTCAGTCATATTAATAAGAACATTATATCTGCCAATCATCCTAGTGGCCTGTGTGTGGTTCCTGGGGGAGGGTCGTCTGAGTAGACGAATAAAGAGCAGTGCTACTGCTTCCTCAGACGTGTTGTAAGAAGTGACTAAGGCTGAGCATGGTGGGCTGACATCATCATCAAGTACCATAAGTTGTTACAGAAACCAGTGCTGCAAGAGCTTATGAATGCTTTGGTGCAGGCTACCTACAAGAGAAGCAGACGTAATGGCACTGTGTTCCATACAGAGCAAATAAGGAAATTATGATGATAATGTTTCATTTTACAGAGAGAGAAATGTAATCTAATGAAAAAAGTACTACATGCATCTTAATGATTAATAAAAAAAAAAGATTATTTTAGTAAAACATAAAAGGCATACACTGCCTTAAATTAGAAATACACCTTATATTTATATTAATGACAAACATACCTTGTAACTTGCATTAGACTGTTTATTAACTATACATAAGATTTGTCCTGTTTCGATATATAGCACCACATACCATGCCATAAAAGAGACTGCTGCAACATGACTGCAAATAAGATGGAATTTCTAATACCAAGACGAAAAAAAAGGTGACAAAATCCATTCATTCTTTTATCTCTGATGGGCAAGGGCAGTGACTAAATTGTGGCCATATTGATATTACCAGGCCTCAGGGTGGACATGCTGTCACAGTGAACAAGCATGGCTACATGGATATCACATATAACAAACATGGCTACAGAGATATCACAAAACTAACTTGGCTACATGGATATCACATAAAATGAACATGGCTAAAGATATAGCATAAAACAAACATGGCTACATGGATATCACATAAAACAAACATGGCTACAGGGATATCATATAAAACAAACATGGCTACATGGATATCACATAAAACAAACATGGCTACATGGATATCACATTAAAAAATAGCTACATGGATATCACATAAAACAAACATGGCTACAGGGATATCACATGAAACAAGCATAGCTAGATATCACATGAAACAAGCATAGCTACAGAGATATCACATAAAACAAGTGTCACCGTGGGGTTTGCCCAAGCATTATTCATGCTATTGGCAAGGTCAGATAGACGCTTAAGACAGTTCACGAAGAAGAAAATAAGGTATGAATAAAATAAACGAGTGTTCAGTAACTCGGCTCGCGTTAACAAAACGTAAGAATTTTTTTCTCGTGAGTTGTAAATCAAAGGCTCAATCAATAAATTTAGTGGAAAATAAGTTAAGGCAACGAATAAGAAGTAGCGGGAGAATCGTATGACAGAAGATTACCAGAGGTCATTAGGGCAGTCCGGTTTCTGAGGATGAAGAAGCAAGTTGTGTTTTTTCAGTAGTCTCTAGGTAGACGGATTCTGTGGTTTTACAGACATAGCATAAATATAGAAATGTTCAGAAGATTACCAGAGGTCATTAGGGCAGTCCGGTTTCTGAAGTTGAAGAAGCAAGTTGTGTTTTTTCAGTAGTCTCTAGGTAGATGGATTCTGTGGTTTTACAGAAATAGCATAAATATAGAAATGTTCAGAAGATTACCAGAGGTCATTAGGGCAGTCCAGTTTCTGAGGTTGAAGAAGCAAGGTGTGTTTGCAGTAGTCTTAAGAAGTGCCTTCTGTGGTTGTACAGATATAGCATAGGTACAGAGATATTCAGGAAATTTGTTATAACTAGTCAGTGTTCTAAATGATTAAGAGTTTCTTATAGACACAGTGAGGTAGTGAGTGTATTTCGTGAGAGATTCAGTGATCTGAATGTAAGTATAAGACGAACTGTAATAGAGGCAGATCTGACTAAGTTTGGTCAGGAAGAATAAAGGCACAAACACAATGAGTTGGAAGTGCTGATACGGAGTATTGAGGCACCTTAGGCAAACTGGAGTAGAGTTTGAATAGACTAAACAAGTAATTGGAGATGATGGAAGAACAGAGGGAGATTAAGTATATATACACGAGATATAGAGTTTACGTATGAAGCAACTATGATACAACTGTATGTGAGCTCTATGAAGAATTACTTGCGTTATTGAAGGATATTACTATATGTAAATAAATGTTTTTGCAAGGGATAAAACGTATGTTTGAGTCCATCCTTTGAGAGTTGCTGAATGTTGGCTATGTCTATTTTAAGAACAAATTCCGCTATACGATCAGTCAGTAATAACAACGAAGAAGGAATAGAATGGGTCGTGGGTTGAATCAGGAGGAAAAGTATATCATCCAGGAATTAACACCTCTGGCGGAGATGGCCAGTACACGAGTCCCCCATAAATAACTTGGAAGATAAAGAAAAGAGAACAGGAGAAACATGAAGCACATTACTAGGCCTGCCATCTGCCACCTAGTGAATACAGTCCTTGGTAACAGATACCTAGTGAAGTGGCGCGGTCACATATGTCTAACTGATGCCGTAACCAGTCCTACAACATACAGGCTTAACAGAGACGGTTACACAAGCATGGCTACATGGGTATCACATAAAACAAGCACAGCTACAGAGATATGATAAAACAAACATGGCTACATGGATATCACATAAAACAAACATGGCTACATGGATATCACATAAAACAAGCATAGCTACAGAGATATAAAACAAGCATGGCTACAGAGATATCACAAAACAAACATGGCTACATGGACATCACATAAAACAAGTTTGGCTACATGGATATCACATAAAACAAGCACAGCTACAGAGATATCATAAAACAAACATGGCTACATGGATATCACATAAAACAAACATGGCTACAGAGATATCACAAAACAATAGGCAGGGTGCCGCACGGAAGGTCCTGGGTTCGATTCCCCGGTAAGCTACTCATGTCTGTTGTTTTTCTGTTGTCTAGTTTTTTACTTCTTTATTTCTTACGAGTGCCTGAAAACATACCTTTATGTTTGTCTAATATTTATTTACTGTTTACAGGCCTCGGGTTTCCCTTCTTTATGTGTTTAAACGTTTATACAATACCAAAACCTACCCTCTGTCTTGTACGTACTGTTCTTAGTCTTCTATCATTTACTAGACACAGTATTAAGGCCTTTGTCTTGTGTAATCTGACCTATACTGTATAATAGGGGAACAACAGAAGTGGCTGCGTCATTAATAGGCAGGATTGCCCTAGGTAAATTTCTGGTGTTATGTGTTGTGGGTCGTGCTAATAACCCCTGTCATCGAAGCACTATTTTTTTGTGGTGCTTAGATGGCAGGGAGGATAGTGCGATTCGCTTCTGTAGCTAGGCGGGGGTGTCGCACGGAAGGTCCTAAGTTCGAGTCCTGGGTAAGCCACTCACGTCTGTTGTTTTTCTGTTGTCTAGTTTTCTACTTCTTTATTTCTTACGAGTGCCTGAAAACATACCTTTATGTTTGTCTAATATTTATCACAAAACAAACATGGCTAGAAATATCACAAAACAAACATGGCTAGATAGATATCACTTAAAACAAACATGGCTACAGATATATCCCAAAAACATATGGCTACACGGATTATCACATAAAACAAACATGGCTACATGGATATCACATAAAACAAGCATCGCTTCAGGGATATCACATAAAACAAACATGGCTACAGAGATATCACATTAAGCATGCATGGCTACATGGCTGTCACAGAAAACAAGCATGGCTACAGGGATATCACATAAAAAAGCATGGCTACAAGGATATCCCATAAAACAAGCATAACTACAGAGATATCACATTAAACAAGCATAACTACAGAGATATCACATAAAACAAGCATGGCCACAGGGATATCACATAAAACAAGCATGGCTACAAGGACATCACATAAAGAAGCATTGCTACAAGGATATCCCATAAAACAAGCATAACTACAGAGATATCACATAAAACAAGCACGGCTACAGGGATATCACATAAAACAAGCATGGCTACAAGGACATCACATAAAAAAGCATGGCTACAAGGATATCCCATAAAACAAGCATAACTACAGAGATATCACATTAAATAAGCATGGCTACAGGGATATCACATAAAACAAGAATGCTACAGGGCTGTAACATTAAGCAAGCATGGCTACAGGGCTGTCACATTAAGCAAGCATGGCTACAGTGCTGTCACATTGAACAAGCATGGCTACAGTGCTGTCACATTGAACAAGCATGAGTAAAGGAATTTCTTTAAATGAATCGATCAATATTTTCTATCTTCTTTAAATTTTAAAATTTTTGCCCACATATACCACAAGGCACATCTTAGATTTATTTCCTTGCTTTGACCAACCTATACTTTCTGTTCTTTATGTGTTAATCTATAATTCTAGAGGTTTGTGTTTTGTTTGTCTGTGGTATCTTTACTTCTGTTATTTCCTACAATTTAATTCTGAGCATGTATACACTGCTTAGACAGCACAGACTAGGCAGGCTTGGCAATGTCTGCCACATGAAAGATGGGGTATCTGAAAGATATCTTTTACGGACAACTGGCAGATGGCAAAATAACAGTTGGGTGACCTCAGCTGAGGTTCAAAGATGTGTGCAAGAGAGACAAGAGGGCACTAGACATAAATCCAGCAACCTGGGAGGATGAAGCTGCCGATCGCACCAAGTGGCAATGCTGTCTACAGCGCCACCTCAGATTGGGCGAAAAGAAGATCTCGCAGCAAGCAGAAGAGAGGAGAAAAAGCTGAAAGGTACACCAGGAAAATAAGCAGCTGAGGGCTGTTACCTCAGTTGTGCATTCCCATAGTCAGTTATGACTGATGGGGCTATTATTATTACTACAGTTTTTAGAGTAATTAAAACATCTGTTTCAGGAGCATACATTTTTGTTTCATCTTTACCTATCCTAGCAAAAATATTTTTTTCAGAGCATGATGTTGTTTTAATAATACTAATAAATATATCACTTTTTCACTTCATCAAACAGGCAAGTAAGCCGAAGTCTCCTGTAATTTTCACTTCATCAAACAGGCAAGTAAGCCCAAGTCTCCTGTAATTTTCACATCTCAAACTCAACCTTAAGGTTACAAATAAAAAAGTAGTCCCAAAGCAATTACTGCCGTAGAGGAGTGAAGTGCTAGAGACTTCATTATACTAAGTCCAGAGGTGGGGTGACCAGTTCCCTTCCTCGCTGCCTTTGTCTTCCCTAACTCAAGAGCAGAGTCAGGCACCCATTTACAGCAGGGTAGACTGGAGTGGGACACCATGTTTTGAAACCTGTACTTTTGTTGTGAGAGGCAAGTGCTCTAACCACTCTACCAATCAGAAGCTCAACCTTAAGGTGTATTATATAAACATTTCTCTATATTCCTTCATTATAATGATTTCAAAGAAATCTGGTATGGTTAATAATACTTATATTGGAGGGAAAAAAAAAATACACAAAAGCAAAACAGACAAGCACTATTATACTAGCATTATGCAAGCCTAAGACTGAACACTAAATACAGACAAAGGCAATTCAGTAAATTTACCTTCTAGACATCTGAGGACTGGAAATGTGGAGAGAATTATGTTACTACAATGTAAATAAATGTGAAGAAGTTTAGGAAAAGTTAAATAATTAAGTTCACTTGTAGAAGTTTACCTTCTAACGCTTACTGGCATGACATACTGATTACCGGTTACCTATCACTGGGGTCGGAGAGGCTAAAAGGTATGGCGTCCACCTTGAATTCTAAAGGTACTGGGTTCAATTCCCAGTAGAGGGAATATAATTTATAGACATTTTTTTTCAGAACCAGTGGTCCTAATGATGTCATCCTCACCTGGTTTCCTGGGTAGTGAGATCAACTGCCTAGCCTTCTTGGATAAGGGCAGAAAAATAGGAGGTTGCGTGTGTAAGTTGCGCACGTTAAAAATCCAGCTGCAATTGGAAATCGTAAAGAGTAGGCCACACGGCCGCTGCCCTGGCCAAATTTAAAAATTAGTAACCTACCCACCACAAAAATATTTATAGAATGTGTGATTCCTATCTACACACACTGGGATTTTCGCTGGTGCTATGGAGTTTGTGCACTATGCAGAAATCCTCCCTATGTGATCTAAGGGAAGAGATTGAAGCACTGATGGAGTTGTCCATGTGCAATGAAGATAGTCCAACCAAAACCAAACCTATCATAAGCAGGACCATAAAGGGACATAATATTACAAGTAGTAACTATACTAAATTTCATAACATACTGCTATTGTTCAACTAGGCTGCTGAGATTGTCATTCTTTCACAGCCAATGCCAAGCTGAAGAATTTGCATGTGCTCCACAGCTACTGGGTGATGCCGCATGAAGGTGTTTGCGACTGTTGGTATGCCTGTAAAAGCTTTCCTGTTTTTGTCATGAGTCCTGGACATGCAAGCAGTACATGATGCACTGTCTCGTAGACAAGGGTACAGTTGTGGTAATTTAGCTCATGCAAAGGATTTAATTTGTTTTTAAGTGTTTGTTGAGTCTGGTGTATTCTGTTCGGGACCAGAAGACGCAGCAATAGAGAAAGATCAAACCCGGTCCTAAAAAATGCTGTGCAGAAGTCGGATGTGTCGACCGAAAGGTGCAGATATCACAGCTTAGGCGTAAACAGACACAACGCAACCACCGTCCTTTTCAGGACGAACGAAGAAGAAGTATTTTATTCTTAGCTGGAAGATTGTACTCAAGTTCCATGCATTGTAGTTTGCTTAATCTGTCATTTTTGTCTCGATGGGTCATTTCTTTAAACATGGCACGTCCATTAGACCCTTTTGCCCATCAGTTCAGCAATTCCTCTTTGAAGCTGTTTTGGAGTTTGTTTAGCTGTCTGCATGTTGGCTGGAGCATGTTTAAACCATGCTTGCTCCTAGTTTTGCTAGTCTGCCTACTTTTTCATTGCCTGATATGTCTATGTGTCCTGGTATCCACCGGAGAGTGACTTTGATGTTGTATGTTGTCAACAGACTGTCAATCATTTCAGCCAGCTGTATTATTTCTTTGTTTTCAGTTTGGAAGTAATTCCAATGCCTGCAGTGTTGTTTTTGAATCATGAAGATTATGTCTGATGGCTAATATATATCTAGTTTAAACTGGCTCAATATTGCTGTGAGGGTGGTGTTTGTTGCTGTAATTTCTGCTTGGTAATTAGCATAGAATTCTCCATGTAGTTCACATATACTTTTATCACTATCTAGGTACTTTACGTTAGGCTCCAAGTCCAGCTTTCATGGTGGCCTTTATGGTAGAGCGGCATGTGTAAACATGCACTACAGTGTTCGTGTTGCTGTCAATAGTTTCTTTCATAGCATATTAAATAAAGTGCAATCCTTTGTTGTTGATCTTCCTCTACGAGCTGCACGACACAAGTTTTTCAGCCTTTGTGTGCTAGTTGGCTTATACTGTCTAATAGGAAAGTTACATAGGTGATTGTGTCTATAAATGTCTGAGTAGTTTTCCCAGAGTCCTGTATTCCATAGTTAGTATAGTGTCACGAAAAATTACCATGTGCAATGAGGCACTTTTGTTGTTGTTGAGGTGCTTAGTTGGCTGTATGTCCTGTTATGATTCATACCCGCAGCGAGGCAATGGCACCGTTCAGATGGTTCTTAGATCGATAACTCAGCCTATCACTTCTGTTACTTTTCTGTTGCCTAGTGTCCTCCTTCTTTCTGTCTGTTATTCACCGGTGCTTCTTTATTTATTCACAATATATTAAGGATCTTTAACATGCTAAGCTTCATAAAACGTAAAGTATCCTCCACATTCAGCCACTATGTGTAACAGGAAAATATACAGAGTTTTCAAATGAGCAATTTACATGTAAACTGTAGACTTGCTAGGTCTGTTACAGTTGGGTTCCTTGCAGAAACCTAAGCATCTCAATAACATACCGAGGAATGAAGGCCCATATTATTCTATAAATAAATTCTTTATACAACAAACTTCTATCTAGATGCATCAGGTAAAAGATGCACAGCCTTGTAATGCTATCAACAACTTTCCTGAAGGTGTGTCCTATTCAATATCTTTTTACATTCAGACATAAACACACCTTAATACAAGAAACATGTATCTAGGTACAACAAATATACAACAAGCACAATAACATTTCATAAACACATGTTAAAACGACGTATGTTTGTCATTAAAAAAAAAATTCTAGCACTCAAATATCATGACCTAATTTTAATACAACAAATATTAGTCTACTGCATACAACATACCAATAGGCGCAATTACATATCATGAATAAGCCTAATTCAGCAAATGATCATCTAGATACAAATACAGCACAAGGAAATGGACTATAACGTAATTAAAAACAATTTAATATTAGGGTGTCCCTAAAGTCCTTGTGCAGTTTATTCTTTCTTTAATAACTTCACTTCTACATAAGATAAAAACTATCTGCAAAATGAACAAGACTGCGAATTTATTCCAGATTTAGCATATTTAATTGTAAGAATGTTAACTTTCAACATTTCCACCATTTTGTTGGATGCAGAGTTATTTTCCTAAAGCACACAGACATTCACTTTTGGAGAACTTCAAAATCACATTCAGCTTCGTATCCAAAATGACAACCATACTGAAAGTTAACATTCTCACAATTAATATGTTAAATCTTAAATAAATTTCCTAGTTTTTCCACTTTAAAGATTGTTTATATTTTAGATAGAAGTGATGTTGTTAAAGATTGTTTATATCTTAGATAGATGTGAAGTTATTAAAGATTGTTTGTATCTTAGACAGATGTGAAGTTATTAAAGATTGTTTATACCTTAGATAGAAGTGAAGTTATTAAAGATTGTTTATGTCTTAGATAGAAGTGAAGTTATTAAAGATTGTTTATATCTTAGATAGATGTGAAGTTATTAAAGATTGTTTATATCTTAGATAGAAGTGAAGTTATTAAAGATTGTTTATATCTTAGATAGAAGTGAAGTTATTAAAGATTGTTTATATCTTAGATAACCAACGGGCTGATCACCCGTTTGCCAGTCACTTCGATTACGGAAACAAAGTTATTAAATGGATTGATTTATATCTTAGATAGGCTGCCATCAATGGGAAAACCTATACCTTGCCCTAAGACGCCACTAGGGTAATGGCCACTGACTGCTTGCGTACTGGCTAAGGACAATCCCCAGAGCTATGCCAGATAGAAGTGAAGTTTTAAACTCCTGGTAGGTTACCTTAGATGGAAGTGGTCTGTTAAAGATTGTTTATATCTTAGTAGATGTGGTTATTAAAGAAAGCTTAGGTACCCTGGTATTAAAGATTGTTTATTTTAGATCATAGGGCTGGACCAATCCTTGTAGCGGTCTATGTAAAAATTCACAATGAATTTTACAAAAACATTACAAAAATGAGCACAAACTTTTCTTGACTGAAAAGTGTCATTTCACATTGTCCTCTCCCCCCCTTCCCCCGTTGCTTTAGAATTTTTTTTAAAACAACACTCGTTTTAACAGTCACGTAGCACATTCTGCCGTAGGGGAGTGAAGTGTTATAGACTTCACATGTACTGGGTCCAAGAGAATATGAGGTGGGATGGACTGTTTTTCTACATTGCCGTTGATCTCTAACTCAATATGCAGATGAGGTACCCATTACAGCTGTTTACTGATGCACACCTGTTCCATCAACACATCCCGTTGCCTTCTCTAACTCAAATCGGAGTAGGACCCATTTAATAAGTTTAGCCAGCAGGTGACACCTGTTCCCTTGCTGCCATTCAATTTAACTCAAGATCAGAGTGAGGTCATGACAGCTTAGACTGATGCGTGAACCCTTCCCCATATCAGTAAGGAATCAGCAACTGGTATCAGACAGGTACCCATTTACAGCTGTTTAGACTGATGCGTGGGGACACCTGTTCCCACCTCGCTGGTGTTGCCTTCTCTAACTAAAGACATCAACATCAAAATGAATAAGGCAAGAACAGCCTTCTTTAGCCTAAACAACATCTGGAAGTCCTCCCAATACAGCACAAGCACAAAATTAAGATTATATCAGAGCTGTGTGCTTTCTGAGCTTCTCTATGGTGCGGAATGCTGGAGAGTTACAGAGAAGGAAATGTCGAAATTGTCCTCTTTTCACACAACATGCCTAAGAAAAATTCACCGAATCTTTTGGCCGAATACCATCACCAAACAAGATCTGCTTACTCGTAGCAAGCAAGAGGACATGCACACCATCATAGCTGGCAGACGCTGGAGCTGGGTTGGTCATGTCCTCAGAAGAGACCCCGATGCCATCACAAGAACAGCTATGCTTTGTACCCCTGAAGGAAAACGAAAGAGAGGCCGACCAAAAACAACTTGGCGGAGGACTGTGGAGGCTGAGATGCAAAGAATGAACCAGAGTTGGGGCACTGTACGAAAGATGGCCACCGACCGAGCAAAGTGGAATCAATTTGTTGTTGCCCTACAAGACGCCACTAGGCGTGATGGCCACTGACTGCTTTGACGGTCGGTGGTTAAGGATCAAAGAAGAAGATATCTTAGATAGAAGTGGTTATTAAAGATTGTTTATATCTTAGATAGAAGTGAAGTTATTAAAGATTGTTTATACCTTAGATAGAAGTGAAGTTATTAAAGATTGTTCATGTCTTAGATAGATGTGAAGTTATTAAAGATTGTTTATATCTTAGATAGAAGTGAAGTTATTAAAGACTGTTAATATCTTAGATAGATGTGAAGTTATTAAAGATTGTTCATGTCTTAGATAGAAGTGAAGCTATTATCATCATGTGACGTATTCTTTCCAGAACGTTGTCTCCATTACAGCTGCTCTGAACGCATCACGACTCTGGGCAAGTCGACCTGCATCAGCCAAAGACAAGTTCAGACTCTCTGTGATGTCCTGGGTCCACCGTCGTCTAGGTCGACCCCTTCCCCTTTTTCCAGGGACCATGCCTTCCATCACTATTTTTTCCAGACTATTATGTCTTTTTATATGACCGAAAAAATTTCAGCTTCCTTATTGCGATGGTATTTAGGAGCCAATGTTCCTGTACGTTTAGTGAGTGCAGTACTTCTCTGTTGGTCTTTTTTTCTGTCCAGGGTATTCTCAACATCCTTCTGTAGCATTTCATTTCGAATGATGTAATCTTTTTCGCAACTGTTTTATTGAGTGTCCAAGTCTCGCAGCCGTATGTTGCTACTGGGAATATACATGCTCTGATCAGTTGTAACTTTGTTTCTTTGCTTGTGCCTTGCCATAGGTTTTTCATCTGTATTAGTTTATGTGAAGCAATTGCAAGTCTTCTTTTAATTTCTACTGCACAGTCGCCAGAGCTGTTGATGATTGATCCTAAGTATTCGAATTCATTAACACTTTCTAGTTCTTCGTTATCAATTTCAATTTCTGGTTTGGTCTTTACTTTGTCTGTTGTCAATACTTTGGTCTTCTTGGTGTTTAGGTATAGATTATGGGCTTCGCTGTGTTTTTTGGTGGACAGAATTAATTGTTCAAGTCCTTCTGGGTTGGTCGATAGAAGGACTGTGTCGTCAGCATATCTGATTTCCGGGATTTGGTACCCGCCGATGTTAAATGAGTCACACTCTGTGTGTTCTTGGTCATCTCTTACGTTTCTCATGATATTCTCGGCATAAATGTTAAACAGGTAAGGGGAAAGGGTACAGCCTTGTCTTACTCCTTTCTGTACTTCAAACCATTCTGTTTCCCCCTCTACTCTTACGGCTGCCTGTTGTTCTTGGTACAGCAGTGCGATGAGTTGTATAAGGTGGTTTGGAAATCCCATATTTTTCATAATAGCCCATAACTGTTGATGTTGTACACAATCAAAAGCTTTGGTGTAATCAATGAAACAAGTATGTAGGTCAACGTTGAATTCTCTACACTTTTCTATGATGATCCTCATGTTGAATATATGATCTCTAGTGCCTCTACCTGGTCAAAAACCCGCCTGTACTTCGTTTATTTCTGTTTCTAGCTTTTGTTGCATCCTTTTCATTATGATTTGTAATAGTATTTTGCTGGCATGGCTTATAAGAGCTATAGTTCTGTAGTTTGTGCACAGTTTCAGGTTGCCCAGGTTTCAGGAAGCTATTATAGATTGTTTATATCTTAGATATGTCATCACCGGTGTCAATACCTTGTCGAGGTATGGCGGCTTGCGTACCCTGATTACCCCCAGAGCTATGCCAGTGGGAGTTTTACTCCTGGAAGGTTCTACCAAGCTGGACAGGTTTGTGCGGGCAGGGGTCAGACGAAAGCAGACACCCTGGTCCTCCAGGTTGGGGGTTTTAGCATAGGGCTGACACCCCTGTCTATGTAAAAAAAATTGAAGTTACGGAAACAACAACGAATAAACAAACTTTGCTGCGGGATGGACATCCGGAGTCTGAGGCTCGTATGACTGTCAGTGGTGAAAGCCGAAAGGAAGCTACTGACATGAGAACAGACGTCCTGACAGCAAAACATATCAGAGCTGTGTGCTTTCTGTGCTTCTCTATGGTGCGGAATGCTGGAGAGTTACAGAGAAGGAAATGTCGAAATTGTCCTCTTTTCACACAACATGCCTAAGAAAATTTCACCGAATCTTTTGGCCGAATACCATCACCAACCAAGATCTGCTTACTCGGAGCAAGCAAGAGGACATGCACAACATCATAGCTGGCAGACGGTGGAGCTGGGTTGGTCATGTCCTCAGAAGAGACCCCGATGCCATCACAAGAACAGCTATGCTTTGGACCCCTGAAGGAAAACGAAAGAGAGGCCGACCAAAAACAACCTGGCGGAGGATTGTGGAGGCTGAGATGCAAAGAATGAACCAGAGTTGGGGCACTGTATGAAGGATGGCCGCTGACCGAACAAGGTGGAATCAATTTGTTGTTGCCCTACAAGACGCCACTAGGCGTGATGGCCACTGACTGCTTTGACGGTCGGCGGCTAAGGATCAAAGAAGAATATCTTAGATAGAAGACTTTTTATTAAAGATTGTTTATATCTTAGATAGAAGTGGAGTTATTAAAGATTGTTTATATCTTATACAGAAGTGAAGTTATTAAAGATTCACACTGTACAAGGACTAAAGAGACACCCTGTAAAACAACATATCTGATCCTTCTTCTTGTTCCTTATGGAGCTTGGAGATATCACTACAGCTGATCCCAATGCTGAAAGCCTGCACCAAAAGTATTCACATGCTCTAGCAGAAGTGGTTTCTGTAGTAATATATTTTATATGAAGAGGTTGCCAACCTCATATCAGTCACCTGAGGGAGCAGTAGTCCTATTCTTCTCCTCAGAGATCCCTCGAGTTACACCCCCCCCACCCGACTTCCTCTTCGCACCAATGCTTTGTGTGATAAAACACAACAACTGGCAACAGCTAGAAATGTCAAGATTACTAAAGATAACTTACCCCGTGCTGCGCTGATTCTGCCCGAGACCGAGACCGTAATCCACTATGACCACTTCCCCCTCCTGGTGAAGCCCCTCGGGCACTAGTGGCACCCACAGAGGTCTCAGAATCCCATCGCTCCAACTCTTCTCGCACTAACTTCTCCATCTGTTCTCTCTTCATTTCATCACTCGTACCATCAGACTGTAAACAAAAAACACAATGTCATCTCGTACCATCAGACTGTAAACAAAAAACACAATGTCATACGTAAATATTTATAGAATGTGTGATTCCTATTTACACACATTGGGATTTTCGCTGGTGCTACGGAGTTTGTGCACTGTGCAGAAATCATCCCTATGTGCAATGAAGATAGTCCTTACATCCAGAATGATTATACAACCAGTGCAGAATGAATGAATTTCAACAGGTCATCTGTGAACAGGCAATTGTTGCAAGTAAAATAAAAATATGAAAAATGATAAAGTGTACTGGTCTCAGTTTTACACATGAACAATGCACTAAAACCAAGGAACACAATGGGGTTTCCGTTTGTCAGCCACAATCACAAACAGACAACAAAGATGAGAAATATAGAAAGGCTATGAGAAAATGATAAAGAACACAGATCATCTTTATGCCATTTTAAACCTTCTATTCTGTGGAAGCACCCATTTATGAAAGTCTGTATCTGGTTGTCATTTTTCTTTTTCTCCATGTTTCAGAGCCATACAATAAGATTGACTTGAAATGTTCATAATCACTGCTAGAATTATAAACGGGAGAGAGCTGAATCACTGAATACCAAACTGAACCAAACCGTCAAGCTAAATGACAAAGTGCCTTTACATACGTTTTACGAAAACAAAGGATGTTTTGGTGAAATAAGTTCACAACGTTTAAAAACATATGTTGTTGTTGCTGTTATTTATCCAGCGGCAGTTGTATTGTTTCTCCATTCAAGGAGTTCCACTTATCTGGCCTCACAGGAAAGAGCATTTTCCAAACATCATCCAGTGCTAGGCGCTCAAAGAGATGGTGGTCAACAGTTTCATAGGGATAGTCACATAGCTGGCACTCCGGAGAGTGTTGCGGTTTGATTCTGTTCAAGTGACTGTTGAGTGGTAAATGTTATGTTCTGAGCCAAAAATGGTGCTCTGATCCCTTCATGTAAGATGGCTAATGTTGTCATAAGGATCAGGACTGGCCATATGTCTGTAAACCTCTCTCCTGGTGTTTCCCATGGCCCATCTGTCCAGCCAAGTTTCTTTGTTTGTTGTTCGTATGAGTGTTTTGGCTGTTTGGAGAGTTGTTGCTGTGAGTGGTTGTTCTTGTCTTATTCTCTTCTTTGCTACTCTGTCTGCTCTGTCATTACCTGGTATATGTGAGTGACCAGGGATCCACTGCATAATATTCTGATGCCATAGGAAGTGATATAAAAACACATAAAAACACCAACAAATAACAAAAGCTAAAGATTAATACAGGAACAACTTACTACCATAGTTAACTCTTAAAGGACGTAAAAGGTAATCCCATAGCAAAAACTGCCGTAGGGGAGGGAAGTGTAAGAGATTTCACCATACTAGGTCCAGCATTGAGAGGTGGGGTGACAGTTCCCTTCCTTGCTGCCTTTTCCTTCCATAACTTAAAAGAGCAGAGTCAGGTACCCATTTATAGCTGGGTAGACTGCAGCGTGTCGGTACCATGATTTGAACCCGGTACCTTTACCTCGAGAGACCAGCGCTCTAACCACTCTGTCAATCGGATGCTCCTTAAAGGAGGAGAGGCCAGTATTCTGTGTTGGTTTTCTCAGGTGTTCGTGATGTGAGACCAGTTTCCAGGGCCGATATATCTGAATTAAGTTTCTGTTTTGTTTTGTCCCAATTTTATATTGTATTAATCTTTATTCATTTTCCTTTACAACTAAGTATAAAGTTACCATACATTATGAAAACTTGAAGAGAACGACCAGTGAACTGTAAAACTTTATGCAAGCTCAAAGTGACAGACAATTTCTCGAGTCAGACATGGGAAAATCATCGTTAAGAGTTAACCAACCATGTGGATCTTAGGGCCCAATGTTGGGAATGAAAGAAGAGGACCATTATGCCTATCAAGCATGTCATAAAAGGTAAATAAGGATGGTTATGCTTGGCACTAGTTTTCTCACAATAAATCGCAAAAGACAGTCTAGTCTCCTTACCTCTGTTATGCTGTCTAAAATCTTCCCCATAGTTTCTCTACGTTTTAACTTGGCTTTCTCCATAGCTTCTAACTTGACTAGTACAGCATCAATTTTAGAGACAATGCTGCCGATAGAATGCTCCATTCTATCGACTCTTCTGGACAAAACTGTAAACTCCTCATACGAAACGCCATTGGAGGTGCGACCAGTACGAGAGGATTTAGTGCCACTGTCTTCATCATCACTGTCATCGCCGCTATCTCCTTCATTGTAGCTGACACGGCTGCTGGGTCGATCAGTCTTACCACCCAGGTCTTCGTACTCTTTGTTAAGGGCAGCCTAAAGAAACAGAAATAAGAGGGTAAGCGGTGGGAAAACAAAGGCAATGCATCTATACTTGTACAAAGGACAAAGAAAATGCCAAAGTTATGGTAACAAGGCCTTCAAATGAATCAAAACAAAAGAGAAAGACAGTGAGAGCTAAGACAAAAGAATGAAAACAGAAGACAGAGAATGTAAGAACCAAGTAAAATATATCAAAATGAACACAAATATATGACCCGCTGCATGCGCTTCTGCTCCACTTCACCCAATACTCGGTCACCATCAAGATCATACTTGGCAAACATGGCTTCTATTTCACCGTCAGCATAGCCACGTCTGTTGAGCAAAAACAAATGTCAGTTTCTAATTATTTTGGAAACACAAGTTCCAGAAAGCTCTCCTTTTGTTTCAAAACTGATGTTTTCAAAGACATCTCGCTGATTAAGAAATTAAGACAGGCATCCTTATAATGTTTAAAAAAATAAAAATGGTATCAGAGTTTTTTTGAATGAACAATATTAGAAACATTGGATATTTTGGGATTATACTTTGTCAACCCCAGTCATTAGCAGGAAACACACATGAGAAATATAGAAAGGTTATGAGAAAATGACAAAGGACATGGCAAAAACATAATTAACAAAGTAAAATAGAATAATACAACAGTAAGGTATGAGAAAATGACTTCTGCCTACCCAACAGCCTGGACCTTTGAGCAAATACTATTAAAACCTTTTGAGTAGCCCTAGTGTACAGCATAGTTCATAACTACAGATGTTTAAAAAAAAAAAAAATCCAAACAAATAACATGACTTACGATTTCAAATCCTGACGCCACTCATCGAAGTCCAACTGCTTGTCCTGGTTGATGTCTGCAGTCTGCAAAGCTTTCTGGATGTCCACAATCTTGTCCCTCTTAAAGTTCAGCTTATCAAGCATCTTCATGTATCCCTTTGTAACAAATTCAAATAGAAAAGATGACTCTTCCACACACCCTTCAAACTCAAACATCAGATCAGAAACTATTAGTATGTTGTTTAGTGCTAGAGTAAAGGGCAGAATCGTCGCTGAACATAGCGGGGCTTACATGATAACAACCTCCAGCACGAGAATAGAGGTACAGGCAGCCTCTGTAGCCTAAAGGTGGCTGACTGAAACTTAACATTAAAAAGGGCAGTTATTGTATCAGACTCACAATCTATGCTTGGGAAGGTTCAAAGTGGATGGCTCTGTTAAGAATGGAAAACTTCCATAGAAGTTTTGAATCTTCAGGAACTGGTGTGGATCTACTGTCCTGGTCATGCAGGGGTATGCAGCAATGAAAGAGCTGACAGACTAGCTCCAAGAGCCCCCATAGAAGGTGCATTGGATATGGATAAAGGAGAGATGCTGATAGCCTATTAGAGAATGACACTGCAATTGATGAATCATCAAGGCTAAGATTACTGGAATTCGGCATCAAACGTAAGACCAGCAGGGATGGACATATGAGAGGATGCATCCGGCACGTATACAACCAGCGCGCAACAGGAACAATTAGTATTCATATCCTTCGCCATTTGCTGAGGGAGACTGAGCCCCTATGGGTTTGCCCAGAGTGCAATGGCGTTGATTCTGATCAACAATAACAATAAAAATTACTTGAGAAAACTGAGGGTGACCTGGTTTGGTGCTAGGAACCTGATATTAAAATCTCAAGAGAAAAGAATAAGGCATCGTCTACTTTCAAAGCAGAATATTCACAAAAGGTCATGTAAGGAGGATTAAAAGTAAGCCAATTACCCTCCAGAGCCCTTACTAGTGCCTTAAGGTAACTAATGTGAGGTTGTGCAGGGCACAAGCAACCTCATCACACACAAACAAAGCTGCTGCAGAAACCACCACTCCAGTAGCATGTGCTCTGAAGCAAGCTTCTTGCAAAAGGATTAGCTAGAGTGGTGGGCTCCATGCTATGTAAGGAATGAAAAAGAACATGATGATGATGAATCACTCAAGCCCATACACACACACAAAAACTAATGCAATAAAATAATACATATATAAAAGATATAATCACTGGTGTGGAAGAAGTTTAGAGATGAACACTTTGGTGTTAAACTCTGAAATGACACAATTTGGAAGTGTCAATGCAACAATCAACACAGTCAAGCTACCTGGGAAAAATGTCAAGAAATTGACATGCCTTGACAGAAGATTAACAGCAGATAGGGACAGTTACAAAGATGTGAAATTAATAAAATTAAAAGAGGCCTAATTTAAAGCTCCATAAAGCCTGGAGATTCAGAAAACGGAGTCTTAAAACTGAACTCAGTTACAGCAGTGCCCAAGTGTAATGTTATTAGGAAGCAAATGCTGGAAAATCACCAGCATCACTGAGGTCCCACTCGGCTTCGTTGAAACAAATTCAATTTATCACTCAATACCCTTTAGCTCCCCAAGGAGCATAGGCTTTCAACAAACACATGCCAAGTCTTCCTGTCACACATGACATCATCTCAAATTCTTTCTACATCTTCCTCATCATTTTCACATCTGTCTCCAGTTCTCTTCTCCATATGTTTTTTGGTCAACCTCTGCCTCTCTTACCATGAGGATTCAGGAACAAGGACTGCCTTGTATTGTTATCAACTACTTTCTTCAGTGAGAGTCCTATTCATCAACAGCATCTTCTTTTCATCTCTTGTTCAACTGGCACTTGTCTGGTTCTTGTCATCAGTTGTTCAAACAAACCGATTAAACATAAATTTTAAAAAATCTCAGTCAGATATTATCAACAATGAAACTCCACTGAAAGAAACAAAGACTGAAGCACTAATCACAGCGCTGAAAAGAAAAAAATCAAATTCAAGTCTGATGAGGGAAAATCTTACAATATTATCTTTTGTCAGAAATACCTACTATATACCGCAGCTTTGGTCATCAAATTCTAAACTCACAATGAAGACCAAAGCTGTAGTATATAATGCCTATGTCACCAGCATGCTTCTATATGACAGCGAGACATGAGCAACCTATGCTAAGCAAGAAAGAAGGCCCAATACCTTCCATCTAGAATGTCTACGCCACATCCTTGGTATTTTGTGGAAGGACAAAGTGACAAATGTCAAGGTGCTGTCACGTGCTGGCCTTCAAAGCATGTATACACTGCTTAGACAGCACAGACTACGCTGGCGTGGCCATGTCTGCCGCATGGAAGATGGTCGCATCCCAAAAGATATCTTCTATGGACTACTGGCAGATGGCTAGAGAACAGTTGGCGACCGCAGCTGAGATTCAAAGATGTGTGCAAGAGAGACATGAGGGAACTGGATATAAATCCAGCAACCTGAGAGGATGAAGCTGCCGATCGCACCAAGTGGCGATGCTCCCTACGGCACCACCTCAGATTGGGTGAAAAGAACCTCTCACAACAAGCAGAAGAGAAAAGAACATGCCAAAAAGAACACCAGGTAACAAAGCAGCTGAGGGCTGTCACCTCAGAGGCGCATTCCCATAGTCAGTTACGACTGAAGGGGCTATTACTAACTACTATATTGATTACATAGCGACATCACTGTTCTAGGCTTTGTGTTAAGTGTAGTGGTGGGCCTTTTGAATAAAGACGTTCAAGTAAAGACACTACTGGGTACACAAAACACGATCTGATAATACAGGGTGGTCCAAAAGTTTCCATACATGGGGAATAATTCTTCTCTTTTTTATCTGTTTTCAAAGTAACGGCAACCATGTGAAGAAACACTAAAAGGTACATAAAATTGAAGCTGAATAAAGGTGATCCCTCGTGTAATTTTCCAGGAGTCTCTGAGGAGACAAATAAAGAATAGGACTAGTGCTCCCTCAGCAAACAACAAACATAAATGTTGTATGTTGTAGGCACTTGTAAGAAACAAGAAGAAAACTAGACAAGAGTGTTGCTACTAAACTTGTCGCAACTTATTCTGACTATATTCATTTTTTAATGCATGGGAAGTAACTCATGTAATTGTAGTCACTTCTTATTTCTACTAGTTGTCTAATCGTGTGACAATAGTCTGATAGTATAGTTGCCGATAGTTGTGTGAACGATTTTGAGTCACGTCCATATATGGAGCGCTCAGGTCGTCAGTTCTTAGAAAACAGTTGGCAATCGCAATGTTTCAAGATTCATTTCCTTTTAAGGTTCGAGTCTTTAGTCGAACATTGTAGAACATTCTTCGTTTCGTAAGTTTAGCTGAGTTGTATTCGATTCGCGTGTTCTGCGCATGTCTCTGTTTGTGGCATTGTTTCGAATGATTTCCGCCCAGGTTAGTCTGAGCAGAGATGCTGGTAAGGCGAGACGTAGCGATGTGCTAGTCTTCGCTTAGTTTATTCAGGAAGGAGTCCTCATCATTGTTGTTCCTTTTTTGAGATGATATATCTCTATGTTATTCCTAATGCCTGGAGGCATATGTGATTATGTGATTTAATTCCTGATGAACAGGTAACTGAATCCTTTTTTGCTGAGTAACTTTATCGCCATCTTGTGATGTTGACTTTTGCTTAGCCTGCCTTATTATAAAGTCTATGATATGACTAGTTTGCTCAGCTCACGATCCACTTATATTGTCACGCATCGATTGATGCCTGTCCTACGGACTATTTGCTTCCTGAACTTTATTGATGGATCTAGGTTTGATACCTTTGCTGTTTGAGGAACATAGAGGACAATAATGTGACGCTCGAAAGACATGCCTGTCTTGTTGAGGTCAAATATAGGGGACTAGATTTAATCTCCTAGTTGATATCTACTAGCTCTTATGGAAAGGGGAAGTTTACTACCTGACTACATGTACAGCTGATCACGATATCCTAAAAGGCATATGATGTACATTATTATGATGCTGTCTGCTGTGCCTGTTGAATCGACTACTTCGATGATACAATGACTGTTGTACTATACCTGTGATGTTTTTCTGCATAACGATGTCCATGCATCTTGTCATTGTGGCGTACACAAAATATATTGCCAAAAACCATCACTGCTGTTTAAAGCTTTATTGACTTTCTACATTGTATGGTCGGATGTGACGTCTAGGTATGATACTATAGCTATCTGACTCTATCCTTACATCACACACTTAAACCAGACTAAAGACACCATGTTACTACGCCTCATCATCCCTGGTGTCTGAGGGTGGCACACTACTCTGCAAAGGCCAGTATTATAATACCTTTGGAAAGCAGATGAAATACAACACCCTCAACGTTGTGTGGCAAATGTGACATCATCCACGGAACATTTATACACAACACACATTATTTATTTATTTTTTTTTTTTTTCGTACGCCCGCTAATACTCGAGGCGAAATCTCAGGTTATTATTTATGTCTAACCTGACATTGATTTTACGTGAGTATCCCTTTATTTCTTGTACAGAGACAGGTGTCCCTCGCCATTCAGGCAAATACTCTCCGATTTCGGAGGCACCCATTGCAGCTGGGTCGGCTCAGGAGCCGCCAGTCCCTGGCCGACGACACTCCTTCAAATGTCTTCGCCAGGTCTCGAGTTAATCCAGTCCAAATCCCGGTCGACGAAAAATCCTCAAATGCCGTCGCCCGGGTTTGATCCTGTATCACCCGGTCGCCAGAGCGGTGTTGTAACCACTACGCTAGCGCGGCTCCTAACACACATTATGCTACGCAACATTTGGTGGCCATAAGCTGGTTTGATCTGGTACCAGCATACACGGGGTCCCTTACCCACTTCATTCAACAAGAATTCAACATTTTTCAAGACATCTACATACAGAATTATGGCAGTACCCGGCATTGAGTCTTACATTGCCAGTTGAAACGTGTTGCTGTCGTTTGTGAAGGTCAAGTGCCGGTTGATACAAGTTGTTTTCTCAAGAAGGCCAAGTACCGATTTCAAGCAATTTACGGTTGAATAAGAAGGTCAAGTGCCGTTATTTACACTACCTGTACTGTTTAGAAGCTCAAGTACCATCGTCATGGCAGTTGGAGCAGTCCAGATGTACCATCATCGTTGGATCTTCATTCCTTAGGACGCTGATTGTCATCTGTTTTTTTCTGCTGTGGCTGACGTTTGGATACCCATAAGTTAAGTGGCCTGTTTGTTTGTGAACTGTGCCCTTATACTTCTACTGAGTCTTCTGTATTTCTCATTCTTTTGTTTACATGTTATATGTTTATATGTTATTTGTATATTTATATTTATATGTTTATGTTTCTGCGGGTTTTCGGTTGGGCGGTGTCTCCCTTAGATCATACCACGCCATAGAGGTCATCATCGTGAGCGTTTTCTGTAGGGTGTGCAAATTTCCGATACTGGAATTTGCAAAGCAACTTCTGTTGCTATTTTTTGTTAGTTGTGATGACATGTGTTAGTATTGTTTTCGTTATTTTTCTGCATTCTTTAGTTCTGTTTTGATTTGTTTGTATTTGCTAGCCTACTCTTTTCTTTAGTTTAGTTTCATATACCATTTTTGTTTATAAACTGTGGTGTCTTGTATTTGTATTATCTTCTCGTAGATATCATCACATGTTTTGTGATATTTCTTTAATTTTCGCTTCATTTTTTGTTGATTTCTACGAATGTTTTCGTATTGTTGCTAAATCTTTATTATTGTTTACGTTGTATTGTTTACATTGTATTGTTTACAGTGTAATGTTTACATTGTTACTGTTTACATTGTGATAGTGTTTACATAGTCATTGGTTACACTTATAGTAGTTAATTCACATTTAATAGTGGGTTATGCTTATGCATTACTACTACACTGATGATTAATAAATGATGAATAGTATTGTGCACTATTGAATGGGAAGTGCACCTATGATCAAGAGTTGATTGATGATATTTCAAAAAGGTCTATACACAAGTTCTTTGATATAAGACTTGTTTCCCACAGAGATTGGGATGATAATATAGTGTTGTGAGTAAACAAGTGCTTTATTTAAGACTTGTTGTAATTAAATTTGAAATAGGATAATTAATTATTTCAGGTTGTGGACTCATATTATTACTCATCATGTCTACATTTGAGCACTTTATTGAGCAGGGTAAATTGCTTGGGAAGACTGGTGATAAGTTAGAAGAATTTGCAACTACTCAATATGATAAAGCAATGGAAGCTGAACAAAAGAAACTGCAGATGCAGGTGGAAAATAAAAGACTAGAAAAACAAGCTGAGGCTGAAATTAAAAGACTTGAAAAAGAGGCTGAAATTAAAAGACTTGAAATAGAGGCTGAAAATAAAAGATTAGAAAAACGAGCGGAAGCTGAAGCTGAAGAAAGGAAGTTACAAAGAGAGTCTGATGAGAGAAAAGCAAAAATGGAGCATGAAGAAAAACTCTTAGCTTTGGAAGTTGAGAAATTAAAGGTGATGAACATGGGTAATGCTAATGATGCAAATAAGGTCTCAGATAAGACTAATGCAAGCACATTCAAGCTTAATCTACCACCATTCAATGCTTCCATCGACGATATAACATTCTATCTGGACAGATTTGAAACTTCATGTAAAGTACATAACATAGATAAATCATTGCAGGTTTATCATTTGTCCAAAATACTTAGAGGTGATGCTATGAATATGTTAAGCATGGTAGATGAGCCTGACAAGAACAACTATGATGTTGTCAGGGCTATGTTGTTAAAGAAATACCAACTTGACGAAGATGGCTATCGTCTTCAATTTAAAAATATGTTGCCAGAAACTGGTGTGCAATTCTCTGAATTCATTTCAAAGATACGTCTTACTTTTTTACGTTGGGTGGAGCTGTCTAAGATAGAAAAAAACTTATGAAGGACTTATAGACTTAATACTTAGAGACAAAGTCATGTCTTCTGTTAATGAGTCTTTCCTTGCTTTCCTTCATGAACGTAAACCTAAAACAATAAAAGAAATGGAAGATTTCTGTAGCCAGTATATAACTGCGCATCCTCACGTAACCATTAGTAACTCTAAAGTAAAAGAAGGTCTGCCAGTTGCTTCGGCAGCACCTTATGGTCAAAACTCTAGTCATAGATTCCAACAAAATTTTGATAGGAAAAGTAACCGTAGTTACGGTCAAAATTATGGAAATCAATTTCAGGGTGATTCTTCTTTGAAGAAATGGAGACGAGCTGACAGTCCTCGTTACTTCCAACCTAATAATTTTAGGCATTTCAGAAGAGGATATGGTAACAGAGGCTTTTCCTCGCGTAAACCTCAAAACCAAACAAATAGATGTTCACATCAATGTGGACATGATAATAATAGTTATAATAGAGACAATAATAACTACAGAGACAATAACAACAGTGATAACTTAAGAGGTAATAGTAGTCGCGGTAGATCTCAATACAAAAAAAAAGAGATATCAGCAGGCTAACTCAGTTCAACAAGAATCTCAGGGAGCCTGTAATCAGGTTTCTGATAATAAAAACTCTGACGCTGTCACTTGTTCTTCTTTTGACTTTGGGAGAGCAAACAAGTGCCCCCAATGCAGTACTTTGTTCGAACCAACTACAATATCGACGTTGAGTTGTGGTCACCCTCTCCCCGCTCTTCCTGCTTCGGTTGCACATGACGGGAGAGGTTCTCTAATCCTACACAAGGGTCTTGTTAATAATACTCCGGTCTCACTACTTTTCGATTCCGGATGCACCACTATTGGTGTTAGACAATCGCTTGTAGATCCATCCTGTGCGACAGGAAGGGTTATCAAATGTGTCACATTTGGCGGCACTCTAGAGAAATATCCTACTGCTGTAATTCACATTGCCACTCCTTTCTTTACGGGAGATGTGCATGCCTGTCTCTTACCGAATCCAATTGCGGACCTTATTATTGGTCGTATCCACGGAGTTAGGGAATGTACCCCACAGCAGATTGCTGCTTGGGAAGATGATAATATGCAAGCTACCAATGCAGTGGTTACAAGAGCACAAGCTCTACAAACACCACAAACTTCGTTGAATAATGATAATGAAGTTCATAGCCAAGATAGTACCTTGGTTATTTCTCGTGACTCGTTCATAAAATTACAAGAAGAAGATCCTACGCTAAAGAAATTCTTCATTCTTGCGAAGAAAGGTGATCCAAATAAGGATACACAAAGAAAATCTTGGATAGAAATGAAAAACGGCGTACTTGTACGTATGGTACAAGACTCGGCTACGTCAGCACATTCGCAAATTCTTGTTCTCAAGAGTATGAGAGTGCAAATATTGCAACATGCTCATGACTCGCAATGTGCTGGACACATGGGATTTTCCCGTACAAAGTCGAGAGTCCTTGCGGCTTTCTTTTGGCCCTTTGTTAACAAGGACATCCGTATATACTGCCGATCATGTCAGGTATGTCAGGAGGTCAAATCTAGAGGACCACGACATGCTGCGCCTATCCAGGCTGCTGACATCCCTATTCGGCCATTTCAGAAAATGGCCATAGATATTATTGGCCCTTTTAAGATAAAGTCGGCCAGAGGACATCAGTTTATCCTTACATGTGTCGATATGTGCACACGTTGGCCAGAGGCTATCCCTCTAAAGAGCATATCTACTACAGATATCGCAGATGCTCTTTGGCTGATATTTTCTCGCTTGGGGTTCCCCAGAGAAATACTGTCAGACCATGGCACTCAACTCATATCTGATACTATGTCTCAAGTAATGTCTACCTTACACATTAAAAGATCTCTCAGTAGCATCTATCATCCTATGTCTAATGGGTTAGTTGAGCGTCTGAATAGAACGCTCAAGACTTTACTTGGTAAGATAACTGAAGATCATCCTCAAGATTGGGACAGGGTTTTACCTGCGGCTCTCTTTGCCTATAGAGAGGTCCCAAACGAGCACACAGGATTTTCTCCCTTTGAACTTGTCTTTGGCGCGCGTCCGCGCGGCCCTATGTCTTTATTACACGATCTCATCACTGCCGATGATATTAGTGATGACACTCAATCTTCATATGAGTATGTCATTGCTCTGAGGCAAAAGATCATTGAGGCATGCAAACTAGCTACTGCTTCGTCAGAAATTGCTAAAGAAAAAGCAAGGCAGTTTGCTAACAAGAACAGATGTCTACGACAGTTTTGTCCAGGGGACAAAGCATTCGTCCTACTCCCCAGTAGGGAAAATAGACTTCTGATTGCATGGAAAGGTCCATATGCAATAGTCTCACGAATTTCCGATGTTGACTATGTGGTCGATATAGATGGAAAGCATAAGACTTTCCATATCAACATGCTGATGGAATTTCATGAGCGCCCAGACTATTTGCTGCCTATTTTCCAGGCAACGGCCGATTCTTCTGTACCTCATGGTCATTACTCATCCCTGTCTGTCATACAGGATGAGGAATCTGTTTTTTCTGATGTGAATCTTCCTCTTCCAGTGGTTCCACTACATTCTATGGAATCTTGGAAAGATGTCTCCATTTCTCCTAATCTTTCTGTTGATGAACATCGTCAAGTCTCGTCGATGTTACAGACATTTAAGGATGTTCTAACCGACATCCCTGGTCACACGCAGGTCATAGAACATGACATAATTCTTACCAACAATAATCCTATTAGGGTTAGGCCTTATCCTATCCCTATACACTTTCAGTCACAAGTGGAAAAGGAATTGGATGAAATGATCCAATTAAACATAATTGAACCATCGACTTCTCCATATTCTTCTTCCATGGTTATTGTTCGGAAGAAAGATAAGAACATACGAATTTGCGTTGATTATCGCAAATTAAATCAAGTCACAAAGTTCGATGCTGAACCTATGCCTTTACTAGAAGATCTACTTATTAGACTTTCTAATTCTAGATTCTTCACTAAACTTGACTTGTCAAAAGGTTATTGGCAGGTGCCTTTAGCAGATCATGCCAAACCTCTGACTGCTTTCTCTACACCTAGGGGTTTATTTCAATGGAATGTAATGCCCTTCGGTCTTATGAACGCCCCTGCTACTTTCGTACGCATGATGCGTCGAATTCTTTCTCATCGTTCAGATGTCATCGCATACTTAGATGATATCTGTCTCTTCAGTGATTCTTGGGAAGATCACTATCTGGGTTTATATGACCTACTATCTACTCTACGTAAATATAATCTGACAGCAAAACCTTCTAAAGCTTATATTGGTTTTGGTGAAATTTCTTTCTTGGGTCATCGTGTTGGTCATGGTCTCTTGAAAACAGAAGACCATAATACTTCGAAAATATTAAATATCTCTGTACCTAAGACGAAGAAACAAGTCCGGAGTCTCTTGGGGTTAATTCAATTCTATGGGAGATTTATTCCGAATCTATCTTCGATAATGGCACCTCTGTCAACGTTGTTGAAGAAAGGGTCGCCTAATCTGATTCGTTGGTCTCAGGAAAGTCAATCTTCCTTAGACCAGATTAAAAGTATATTTTCTTCTCCTCCCATCCTAAGATTACCTACTCTTGATAGAACTTTTGTTCTTCGAAGTGATGCTTCATCCACTGGGATCGGAGCAGCACTTATGCAGGAATATGCTGAAACTCTGCATCCTGTCATGTACATTTCTAGAAAACTAAATGCGGCAGAGAGGAACTACTCGGTTTTAGACTGTGAATTGTTGGCTATGGTTTGGTCTATTCTCAAACAACAAAGATTCCTCCTGGGCGCACATTTCATTCTAGAAACTGATCAGAAAGCTCTTACAGCTATTCAGACTAAGAACTTGAAGAGTTCGAGATCCACTCGATATGCTATTGCTCTTCAACCTTTTCACTTCACGGTACGAGCTATCCGTGGGTCGGATAATGTGATGGCTGACATTCTGTCTAGATGCCCACATGATTCCAACTAATACTTCTGTCCTATTTCTAGATATACGACAGAGCCATAACACACCTATATTACTACAATACATTAGCACATCTGTCCTCACTTTAGGTGAACACATACTATTGTGCTTTGTTATCATCTTCTTCTGTTCCCATCTTTAATATAAGAAGAAGACTGAGTAGTTAATATAAGGGCCGAAAGTTCACTCGGCCACAATTATTAATAATAATGTATTGTATAGTATGAAACATAATGGCTATTAAATAGAATTATATTGGTTGTTTTTTCTCAGCATGTTATTGTTGATCGGAGAAGCTACCTTTCTGTTGTCAAACATGGAGAGTTCCACATTGTACAGTTTCCTTGGAACGACAGGAGATGTGTCCTGGATCGTCATTTATGTTTAATTTCATTATGTAATGGTAATATTAAACATTTAGATAATGTAATATTTAACATTCAATATCAGATGTGTACATCCATTCTAAGCGGTATTAGATTATGACACTGCTATTTGATTATAATGATATGAACTTGCATATTTATATTGTATTTTCATGCAAGCGTAGTGTGTGTTGGTGGCACCTCCCCGATATATTTTTGAATCAGATTTTTTATCTGTTGAGAAATATTCTCACCAGACACTTTATGTGTCAATTTAGCCTCATATTAGGCAGTGCAATTAGTTATCCCCGCATAATTCGTGCGTTGTTAAACCGTTTTTGGTTTTACTCTTGGATATTTAAAAAAAAAAAAAATGTTGCACATTTTTTTTATCGGGAGGTGGCGGTAATGTTGCTACTAAACTTGTCGCAACTTATTCTGACTATATTCATTTTTTAATGCATGGGAAGTAACTCATGTAATTGTAGTCACTTCTTATTTCTACTAGTTGTCTAATCGTGTGACAATAGTCTGATAGTATAGTTGCCGATAGTTGTGTGAACGATTTTGAGTCACGTCCATATATGGAGCGCTCAGGTCGTCAGTTCTTAGAAAACAGTTGGCAATCGCAATGTTTCAAGATTCATTTCCTTTTAAGGTTCGAGTCTTTAGTCGAACATCGTAGAACATTCTTCGTTTCGTAAGTTTAGCTGAGTTGTATTCGATTCGCGTGTTCTGCGCATGTCTCTGTTTGTGGCATTGTTTCGAATGATTTCCGCCCAGGTTAGTCTGAGCAGAGATGCTGGTAAGGCGAGACGTAGCGATGTGCTAGTCTTCGCTTAGATTATTCAGGAATGAGTCCTCATCATTGTTGTTCCTTTTTTGAGATGATATATCTCTATGTTATTCCTAATGCCTGGAGGCATATGTGATTATGTGATTTAATTCCTGATGAACAGGTAACTGAATCCTTTTTTGCTGAGTAACTTTATCGCCATCTTGTGATGTTGACTTTTGCTTAGCCTGCCTTATTATAAAGTCTATGATATGACTAGTTTGCTCAGCTCACGATCCACTTATATTGTCACGCATCGATTGATGCCTGTCCTACGGACTATTTGCTTCCTGAACTTTATTGATGGATCTAGGTTTGATACCTTTGCTGTTTGAGGAACATAGAGGACAATAATGTGACGCTCGAAAGACATGCCTGTCTTGTTGAGGTCAAATATAGGGGACTAGATTTAATCTCCTAGTTGATATCTACTAGCTCTTATGGAAAGGGGAAGTTTACTACCTGACTACATGTACAGCTGATCACGATATCCTAAAAGGCATATGATGTACATTATTATGATGCTGTCTGCTGTGCCTGTTGAATCGACTACTTCGATGATACAATGACTGTTGTACTATACCTGTGATGTTTTTCTGCATAACGATGTCCATGCATCTTGTCATTGTGGCGTACACAATATATATTGCCAAAAACCATCACTGCTGTTTAAAGCTTTATTGACTTTCTACGTTGTATGGTCGGATGTGACGTCTAGGTATGATACTATAGCTATCTGACTCTATCCTTACATCACACACTTAAACCAGACTAAAGACACCATGTTACTACGCCTCATCATCCCTGGTGTCTGAGGGTGGCACACTACTCTGCAAAGGCCAGTATTATAATACCTTTGGAAAGCAGATGAAATACAACACCCTCAACGTTGTGTGGCAAATGTGACATCATCCACGGAACATTTATACACAACACACATTATGCTACGCAACAAAGAGAAAATTAACAGAGGTGATAGGCTTACTGGGGAACTGAACCCAAGACCACCTGAATGGCACCACCATCTTGCTACAAATGTGAATTCTGACTAAGCACACCGCCAGCTCCACCCGTGTGTTACCGGGGCCCGAAAGGGGAGCAAAGAATAGTAACACTGTTCCCTTCCACACATGTCGTAGAAAATGACTAAGGAGGGTTGGGCATGGGGCTGGTTACCCCATCCTGTAAAAAATTTAAACCACAAAAACTTAAACAAATATGGACAAGTCAAATAAGGAAAATAAAACACAGCCATCCAAGACAGGGGAAGGTCCTCTCGCAGGGAGGCATATGATGCAACACAGAGAAAGCCGAAAAAAGTCTGTGTTGCTGACTAACCTTCTTTCTTCTAGGAGAACTTCCAGATTTGGCACCTGGAATGTTCGGACATTAAACGAACAAGGGAAAGTGGCACAAGTGGCAGCAGAAATGAGGGAATATAAAATTGAGGTTCTGGGAATGTGTGAAACAAAGTAGAAGGGGGTAGACAGGAAGAAACTCATCACAGGTGAATTGGTGCTGTCCTCAGGACATGAAGACGAAAGTTCACACCACAGTGAAGGGGTAGCTCTTAAGTTATCTATGGAAGCACAGAAAGCACTCACTGAATGGGAAGCTGTTGGACCCAGAATAATAACAGCTACTTTTAAAACAGCTAAAAAGAAAATACATGTCAATGTCATCCAATGTTATGCACCAATTAATGACAAAGAAGAGTCTGTGAAAGAAGCATTTTATACTAGACTACAGGAAATTATGGATAAGGTAAAAAGAAGAGACATCACAATTTTTATGGGTGACATGAATGCAAAGATAGGTACAGTCAACACAGGATTTGAAGAAGTCATGGGAAAACATGGGCTAGGAATAATGAATGAAAATGGGGAACTATTCTCAAACTTCTGTGCTTCAAATCAACTGGCTATAGGAGGAAGCATGTTTCCACATAAGAGAATACACAAGGCAACATGGATATCACCAGACCATAGAACAGAAAATCAGATTGATTATATATGCATAAACAAGAAGTTTAGATCATCATTGCAGGATGTAAAGGTATATAGAGGAGCAGATGTGGCATCAGATCACCACCTTCTGATAGCCAAAGTAAAAATGAAACTCAAGAGATATGCAAAAATGCAAAATTATAGACAACAATTTAATGTAGGACATCTAAGAAATCAAGAAACAAGAGACAAATTTGCGGTCACAGTATCCAACAAATTCCAAGTGCTCCAACAACTGGAAGATGTAGAGAATACAGAAGACTATTGGCAGCAGGTCAAAACTGTATGGAATGAGACATGTGAAGAAATACTGGGGAAAAGGGAAAGACAACAACAAGCATGGATAACAACAGAAACCATCAATAAGATAAAAGACAGAAAAAACAAGAAAGCAGATTTAAACACAAGCAAAACCAGAAGTTCCAAAGCCAAGGCTCAAGAAGTGTACACAGAAGCAAACAAAGAAGTAAAAAGAAGTATTAAAAGAGACAAGAGGAAGTATATTGAGGAGTTGGCAAGAGAGGCAGAAGATGCTGCAGCCAAAGGTAATATGAGAGAACTGTATAGCAGCACAAAGAAGCTAACAGGGAAATACAAGCAAACAAGTTGCCTCATAAAAGACAAGAATGGGAAACTGCTCAGCAATATACAGGAACAAATGAAGAGGTGGACAGAATATTTTGGTGACCTTCTCAATAGACCAGCTCCACAAAACCCCCCGGACATCCAGCCAGCAGAAGAAGAGCTACAAATTAACAGTGAAAGACCAACGAAGGAAGAAATAAAGAAAGCCATAAAGCTTCTAAGAGATGGAAAAGCGGCTGGACCTGATAGCATTCCAGCAGAGGCCATAAAAGCAGATATCGACACGGCTACAGAGATGTTATATAAATTACTTGGTAAAGTCTGGGAAAAGGAAGAGATACCAGCAGAATGGAAGGAAGGATATCTGGTTAAGTTGCCTAAGAAGGGAAATTTACAAGAGTGCACAAATTATAGAGGAATAATGTTACTATCAGTGCCAGGAAAAGTATGAAACAGGATTATCCTTGAGAGATTAAAAGAGTCCATAGACAAGAAACTGAGAGATGAACAAGCAGGTTTTCGACAAAACAGACCATGTACAGACCAGATAGCCACTTTGAGAATAATAGTTGAACAAAGTCTGGAATGGAATTCACCACTATACATCAGATTTGTGGACTATGAAAAGGCATTTGACAGTGTAGACAGAGAATCACTTTGGAAATTTATGAGGCATTATGGAGTTCCCCTGAAGATCATTAATTTAATAAAGAAAACATATGAAGACATGATATGCAGAGTTCTTCACGAAGGACAACTTACAGAACCGTTTGGGATAAGAACAGGAGTGCGACAGGGATGCCTCTTGTCTCCATTTCTTTTCTTACTAGCAATAGACTGGGTTATGAGATCATTGACAACACACAACAGAAATGGAATCCAGTGGACTTTGACTAAGCAGTTGGATGATCTGGATTTTGCTGATGACTTGGCTCTTCTGTCCCATAACCATAATCAGATGCAGGACAAATTGAAAACACTCGATGAGAGGTCACAGCCACTGGGTCTGAAAATACACAGGGAAAAGACAAAAATAATGAGAATAAATGCAGGTAATGATAACAGGGTTGAACTTGAAGAAACACCAATACGAGATGTAGAATCGTACATATATCTTGGCAGTAATATAGACAAAGTTGGAGGGACAGACAGCGATATCAAAATAAGAATACAAAAGGCAAGAGGAGCTTTCATTGCATAGGGAAATATATGGAGATCAAGGGAAATCGGATCCAACACAAAAATAAGAATCTTCAACTCAAATGTGAAGTCAGTCCTATTGTATGGCTCTGAGACATGGAGAACAACAAAGACAACAACCAAAAAGCTACAGACTTTCATAAATGGGTGCTTGCGTAGAATAGAGGGATTAAAATGGTATGACAAGGTTACCAACGTGGAACTGATGACAAGAACTAGACAAGTGCCAGTGGAACAAGAGATGAGAAGAAGACAATGGCGATGGATAGGACACACACTGAGAAAACCTGTTGATAGCATTACAAGGCAGTCCTTGTTCTGGAACCCCCAGGGCAAGAGAGGCAGAGGTAGACCAAGAAGCACATGGAGAAGAGAGCTGGAAACAGAGGTGAAAATGATGAGGAGAACGTGGAAAGAACTTGAGATGATGGCACGTGACAGGACTTGGCATGTGTTTGTTGAAGGCCTATGCTCCTTTGGGAGTGGAGGGTTATGATGATGACATCGCCAGCTCAGCACCACAAAAAACTGTTTTGTGGACTGTGGTACATGATGCCCCACGCAACTGTGGAATAACGGACTGGGAAATGACCCAGACTAATTATAGATGCAATCACTTCTATAAATTTCCTATTCATCAGTTATAATAGCCCCTTCAGTCATAACTGACTATGGGAATGTACCCCTGAGGTGACAGCCCTCAGCTGCTTATTTTCCTGGTGTTCCTTTCGACGTTTTCTCCTCTCTTCTGCTTGCTGTTAGATCTTCTTTTCGCCCAATCTGAGGTGACATCGTAGATAGCATGGCCACTTGGTGCGATCGGCAGCTTCATCCTCCCAGGTTACTGGATTTATGTCCAGTGCTCTCATGTCCCTCTTGCACACATCTCTGAATATCAGCTGCGGTCGCCCAACTGTTCATTTGCCATCCGCTAGTTGTCCGTAGAAGATATCTTTAGGGATGCTACCATCTTCCATGCGGTTTACATGGCCAAGCCAGCGTAGTCTGCGCTGTCTAAGCAGTGTATACATGCTCTGAAGGCCAGCACATGACAACATTTCGGCATTTGTCACTTTGTCTCGCCACAAAATATTGAGGACGTGGCGTAGACACTGCAGATGGAAGGTATTGAGCCTTCTTTCTTGCTTAGCATAAGTTGTCCATTTCTCGCTGCCACATAGAAGTGTGCTGGTGATGCAGGCGTTTTATACTGCAGCTTTGGTCTTCGGTGTGAGTTTGGAGTTTCCCCAAACACGCATTGTATTCTTCAGTATAGGCTAGATAACACAAGACAAAAGACCACAATATTGTGTCTAGTAAATTATAGAAGAATAAGAGCAGTACAGAATAGTTAGTAGGCTTTATTTTTAGGGTAACACATGTAAGAGCATGTAGAAAAAAAATCAAAGACAGAAACTTGAGAAATGTGAATGGTAAATAATAAACACAAATGGATGTGTTTGCAGGCACTCGTAAGAAATAAAGAAGACAGTAGACAAGTAACAGGCATGGTATACAAGGTGACTGAAAAGAGGATGTGCCTCTATGAAGTAATGCATGGGGGATGGCAACTTCATCATGTAAAACAAAGTGCTATAGAAACATCAAGTCTGTGCTTTGGTGTAGGGCCTTCTGCTGTGCTGGTTCATTGCTTCATAAGGAGTGATAAAAGATGATGATGATGAATATGGGGTTGTTCATAAAGTTGGCAACCTCATCATATAAAACATTGAACTAGCATATGGTATCAGAAAATTCTAGACTTTTACCTTCTTGAAGTAGTCAGCGATTTCAAACTCGTTCTTGGCATTTACCATTTCTGACTTGACCTCTGAGTAAGTGTCATTGATGATGGCCAAGAACATGTTGATCAGGACAAAGAAGACAAAGAACACGAAGAGCATGAAGAAGATGGGTCCCAGAATACGGTTGGCTTGCTCCAGCTGGTGGAAGTCAAAGTCTCCCAAGACAATACGGAACAGAGTGAAGCTGCAAAGAGGAAGTGAGGAAAAAGGTAATTGTTGAGATAAGCCTATTCTTGTGTAAAAACATTATTTTTAATAGTTATGCACTTATAAAATAAAAATATATCTACAAAATAAGATCCTTAGTCCAAGTAAAAAAAAGCCCAAAATGGAATCATACTTACAATGAAATTAAATATGAAACAATGTATTGCAAGCTCCCCCACCCCATCCCTTTTCTTAACACAACAACATGCATGGAGGCATATCTGGAGTCATCCTTATATGACCACCAGCTATGCACAATGCTATAATATACACACGTGGAAGTAAACCTCTGTCTGTGAGACTAATTACAATCTCATTGACTCTTGAAATCATCCACACACTTCCAGGGATTCCTCCTTTGGTGAAACTTGTTGAGAACCCAGCATTGCACACTAAGCTTGGAGGAGTTACTTGAGTGTACTCTGGCTTTTACCTGGTTGGCTGCATGCAGGAGGATCTCACCATGGGCCCATGATAGGCAGGGGGAGCTGAGAAGTGGCTCTGCGTAGGACGTGACAATTCCTTGGCAGAGCCCAGAAGCAGAGCACAGTATTTAGCTCTGCATATTTGGAGAGCCTCCTTGGATAGCGGGGAATGCACAGTTATCCACACGCATCTTCCTCCTAGCTTGGGACCAGTTATGATGATCTTTTAAATGCCAGCCAGGCTGGAGGAACTGGAGCTCATGACTTCAACTCAGCACGTTTAAAAAAGGTAACAAAAACCACAGGAGAAGCCTAGATATACAGTGTAGATAATACCAAGGACTCTTCAACTTGGTACTGGCTGCAAAAGAGTGAGAAGCGCAGCAGCCCTAATTAAACAACAACAACAACACAACAATATGAAGAATCTACCACTTTAGGAGAAAGGAGAAAAAAAAACACTCACAATTTGAAAATGTTCATATACTCACAATAATTCGCCAGGAGGGAGAATATAGTATAAAAATAACAGCAATGGAAAAAAAATAAACTATGTGAATTTATGGACACTATATATCCTAATTACAGCCCATCATAGGTTGAATGGGATAGTTTTCGTAATTAACTAATTTTTGTTATTGTTGAACAGAATTTTAACTAACTTTTAAAAAATCAGAAAATAATTACTGACATACTGTTATGAATGGTTTTTGGTTATTTACAGAGGGTGTGTTTGAACAAGATGGTTGGTTCATAATTGAATTCCACGTTGAGCATCGTGCTTATGAGATGTTGTGGAATGCCGTGGGCTTTGTGCAAAAATATCAATCATAAAGTGACCTCCAAAACGACTTGGTAAATGGGTCCACAGGTGACAGCATATTTATTCAAACGTAGCATAATAACATGTTCATGGCAATGTGGAATTACATACATGTACTGAATCTCCTACAGTCCTTGATACATCATCTCATATCTGGCCTATTTACTAGAGGTGCCGATTACGGTTAACACCTAAGTAGTGACAACCAGAATATGGAGATAATTATTATTATTTGCTCCCATAAAGATTCCTCTGCATAAAAATCATCGAAACTTGAATACTTAAGTTCGGCATCTTCTTGAATATCAGTGGCGACCTTCGCAATACTTAAGCCACGTAGGAGAACTGTTAAACTTCAAATAACTTGGAAGCAAAGGCATCAACGTCTTACTCTGACGGATTCTTACAACGAAAGGCCTTGAAGTAACAGTCTGCATACATTAGTGCAGAACCTAATATGTCATCATCACCTAGTGACGTAAACCTTATATCGCGTTCATTATAATTAAAAAATGGTGCAAAAATACATCATGTTGGCCCCAGATAGAAATGTTACCGCGTAGATTAAACTGCTAACAAAACTAAGTGTGGTCAACATGTAAAATACATTATAATATTCTTTAACACATACATAATTCATATTCTCACAGACGCAGTGCACTGTTTGAATTTTGCGTCCACATGTGAGGCGTTGAAAAATAAATCTTATTCTTGGACAGATGGCATGCTGTCCCATGTAGTTCCCTGGGGGAAAAAGGGGGAGGGGGGCAGGCTCTGAAGAGATAAAGAAAAAAAACAACTATTACTCCTTCAGACTTGTCGTAACAAGCGACTAGTATAAAGTTGTGTAAGGGACTGGCAAACTCATCATGTAGAAATACATCGGTACAGAAATCACCACTGCAAGAGCACATGAATAATTTGATGCAGACTACAATGGGGTCATCCACAGTTGTGGATCCTTGATCCGCAGAGAGTGAAAAGGGAAGCGACTGATGGCATGCTGAAATCTTGCAGATAAATGCTGTCAAATCATTTACAGAGTGCAGCTGAAGTCCTGCTCTCCTAGATACAGCGCAGTTGTTGAAACTTTGCTTTAAACTCATCTCCCCAGACCTAAAGGTCTTTTATATTTGGACATGCGCCCTAATATAACTGACTGGGTTGAACGCGACGTACCTCGCCACAACAAGGCAAAATTTTACATTTAAAAAAAATAATACTAGATACAGCACAGCTGTTGAAACCTTGCTCTCAAACAAAAGCACTATTGAAATCTTACTCTCACAGACATGGTGTACTGATGCATTCTTTCAAGTCAGAGGGTCCCAAACCTTTCTGTGCTCAAGAATAAACTTCTGTTACGGACATGATAGTCCTCAACATCCTTACCCTTCAGCTCTTCAAGATTAGGTTTTCAATACATTAATGCCATACTTACTGTCCTGTGTGATCCATTCAAGGTCTTTAAATTTCTTCTTTACCCCTTTCATACATGTCTCCTGCTCCCTTCTCCATGTGTTTTTAGCCTCCATTACCAGGGGATTTCAGAAGGGGAATACCTTGGGGATTCCAGAATAATGCCACTTAATGCTATCAACAGGTTTCCTCAAAGTCTGTCCTACCCATCGCTAGCCTCTTCTTCTCATCTCTGAACATGGCAGTAATGGACACTATGATAGGAAACTCTTTACAGAGCGATACAACAGGAAGCAATCTGATCATCAGAAGAAGTCCCCCCATCTGACAAGTGTTTCGGCCCGATTATTACATTTACCATCTAACTGCTGGCTAGTCAGGAGCTCACAAACAATAAAAGGATTGATGTCTTGCCTGTTAGTCACTTCAGGCGAACTCCTTTGGGCATGGGTTGTGGCTGGCATTTACAAGCTTCCATTCTTCTTGTCTTAATAATTTCTCTCTCATGATGTACTTTTGTACTTCTTAGTGTCTTTTCTTCATGTCTTCAGTTGCAGCTGCCTTATCAGTGCTGGATAAGATACACTAGAGGTAGGACTCTAAAGTGAAATAAACAGGGCTTAAATAAACATCATTCTACTTAACTCTTTTGACTCCAGACCAACGCTGTAAGCGTTGCAAAATTCAACGCGCCGTGCCAGATCAACGCTCAGAGCGTTGTTTTTAGTTTATCACGAATAAACCCCAAAAATCATCCGTTTAATGCAGTTCATATTTTAAAACTCATAGAATGACTTCCGCTACTATTTAAACAACTAATTTGACTGTAGTTTAGCAGCACATGTACATGTTTTGATGTTATTATCACAATTTGTGTGACGATTCACGTGTTTGCATTTTTCGTTGTTATTGCTAGAGAAATATGTCACGCTTTATATTTACATTTTCTAAGTACCCTAAGCAAATAATTGTGTCAAACTACTTTGAAACATTGCTGATGATTGTTTGATAGTCACAGTTTGTTGTCAAAATACGGAATCGGTGCAGAAAAGCTTGACACATTAGATTTAGTTGATGAGTGGGCGTAGTCATATTCTGGCCAATCAAAAAACAACAAAACTAGACCTACCGTAACATCTGATCACTAGTCCTAGGTAGAAGATGAAGCTAGGGATACTATTAAAACATTAAACAAGTGTAAAAATATTTTTATATGACGTTATTCTTCTTTATTTGTTTGAAAATTACGTAAAGCACGATTGCATAACTTATTTTTTTCTTACAAGGGACCACAGTAAAAACTGGTGTGAATAACACTAAATGTACTAATTGTGGCCATAAGCATGTTTTTTTTTTACTTTGTATGTGGATTAACTTGATGTTTGAAGACTAAAAAGAAAGTTTTATTGTCTACAACAGTAATTTGTCTTTGGCAAGATCGTATTCTACAGTTAACTTTTTAGTGTTTTTCAATTTTACATGCAAAATGTTTTAAATATACCGAACACACTTGTGTTAATACTACCAAAGACGATATATAATACAATTCTCTATCCATTTCCCTACAGTTTGGTATATAATAAGCACATGTTCACAAAAAAAGATTAACATAAAATTTACACTAAAAGTACACTTCACCGTTTAGAATTCTTAAAAAAATAATTATGGCACATTGTGGAAAATAATTATGGAGTCAAAGAGTTAAGCCCAAGTTAAAAAAAGGAATGTAGATCTTTGATAATCAGCCATCAACTGCAAGAAGAAGCATCAAGATGAACCTGAACTGTGCTAAAATAGGAGTGACCCAGTGCTCAGAAAATGTTGAAGACCCTGATGCCAGTGAAAAGCAAAAGAGAAACTTACAAGGAGTTTTCAAAGCTACTGAAGTCCTCAACTTGGGTTCCAAACAGCAGGTAGCCAAGTTGTGTGAAGGCCAGGAAGATAATGATAAACATCACAAAGAAGCCGGCAAGGTCCTTGGCACAACGTCCCAGCGTGGAAGATAGCTGTGTCATTGTCTTGTTGAAACTGATGTACTTGAAGATCTACAGGTCAAACCACACATTTTTCAAAAGTTAGGAAAACACATAAATATAATTAAATACCAGATATAAAAAACAAACTTTTGATTAAAATAAATAAAAAACAGGACAAACCGAATTTAACTTAAATAACAGAGGACAAATAGGATTTAACTTAAAAAAACATTGGACAAACAGGATTTAACTTTAAAAAAAACAAAACAAAATAATGTTTTGAAAAAGGTAACATTTGTTTAAATTCTGTTGTTTAAATTTTTCTAACTTCTTGTAACAAATGTCATTACACAAAAGATGCACAACTCTGAAGCAAATAAACTAGCGACATATGTAAATTTAGTTTATAATCACTGAACAGACAAATAAAAAAAAGAAAAAAAGAAATGTACACAGAAAAAATCAATACTAAATATGTTATAAATAATGTAAATCCCATACTAATGTAATATATTATTTCTAACATATATGGTATACATCACTTTTTTAATACAACAATTTTACTCCATTAATTTCTTTTTTAAAATATCAAAAAGTCAAGGTTGAGCACGTTTCATAAAACATACTAATATTATGGCTTGTTAACTGTTTTTTTTTTTAAATAGGAAAAGTTAAAAAATTCTCTTTATGATCAACAAAGTGAGAAGAAATAAATGTTACCTTAATCCAAGCCATAAAAACTGCAATTGCAACAGCATTGTTGAACCTTGTCTCCCAGTAACTCAACCTCTCAAAATCAGAGTACACTGTGGGGTCCTTCAGCAGATCTGTTAACTTGTCATTTACCTACAGAGGACAATTAGTTCAAGCACCATCTATAAATGTAACAAGTTTGGTCTGACTTCATCCTATCTGAACAGCAATATATTTTTAAAAAACAAACAGCTGTAATCAAGTAACCTGCACACCACAATGTAAATCTACATTCAGATGAACCAGCAGGCAACACGGGCGATGAGGCAGAGTTGCATGTCAGTTTAAACGACATGCACTGGCGCAGTCATCTCACTGCACATTTGTATGGACATAAGGTAAAGCAAGCATATAGGCGTGGGGTGGCAGGGAAAGTAAGCCTGTAAAAATTGCGTGCTGAAATCGAATGTGTCGGGCTGAAAGGCGCAGATATCACAGCTCAGCTATAAACTACGACACAATGTACATACCTCTCAAAAAAAAAAAGGCCAGCATGTAAGAGTGGGATATGATCAACTGAACGCAAACAAACAACAACAGGCATAACTGACTTTTTCTCAAAAGTAAATAATGATACAGATCTCTAAAAATACATGTACTAATGCTCAACAACTTTTCAAAACTTCTAAAAGTCAAGGTAATCTTGTCAAATAATAAAATTATAAAGCTCTTCTCATGTTTAATTAAATATAGAATTTCTCTGAAATAGACTTCAGCATTAAAACAGATATCGTATTACTAATTCAGCTCAAACTTGCCAATTACAACAGTCTCTGTTCTGGAATCCCAAGGGTAAGAGAGGTATAGGGACACACACACACATAAAAACGGAGAAGAGAAGTGGAGACAGAAATGAAAGGTATTAAAGATGACATAAAAATATCTTGAGCAGACTGCTTAGGACAGATGGACCTGGCACTAGTTTGTTAACAGTCCACGTGCCTTGGGGAGCAGAGGGCTAATGGTAATGACAGCATAATAAAATTGTTAGTCACTAAGTAAAGTGCACTGGGTTTATCTGTAGCAATGTTTCTCATTCAATCATCCTCAGGTTTCCAGGAGCACACAACCTGTGCTTAGAAATTTGAGTACAGTTCACTCCCTTTAAGCCAGTATCTGCTATGGGACTACCTTTTACATTTTGTTGTTGTTGCTGTTGTTTCAGAGCCATACAAAATACACTCATTTGCACCACAAAAGATGAAAATCATACATTTATAACTATAGATTCCTATCACTCATTTCTAAGTGATTAAATAAAAACAAAATTCCACATACAAACACACTGAAATTTTATGAAACCAATGAATAACTATAAAAGTGGCAAACTGAATCCTCTATCTTCCCTAAATTAAAAAAAAAAAATTCCCCAAAAAACATTAATAAAGTCACTTCTTTTTTGCTACAAACAAATGTACTGACTTCACAATGCATGGAGTTTTATCTGGAGTCATTCTTATATGACCACCAGCTAAGCACAATGCTACAGTATTCTAATGTGGAAGTGAACCTGTCTGTGAGGCTAATTAGACCCACAATGACTCTTGAAATCATCCACACACTTCCAGGGATTCCGGTGAAACATGTTGAGAACCCATCTTTGCACACTTAGGCTTGGAGGAGTCACTTGAGCCCTAGACGTAACTCTGGCTTTTACCTGGTTGGCTGCATGCAGGAGGAACTCAATATGGGCCCATTATGGGCAGGGGGAGCTGAAAAGTGGTTCTGTGTAGGACGTGACAATCACTAGGGTGGGCCCAGAACCAGAGCACATTATTTTAGCTCTGCATTCGTGGAGAACCCCTTTGGATGGCGGGGAATGCAAGGTATGCCATGCTTCTTCCTCCTAGCTTGGGACCAGATGTGATGATCCTTTAAATGCCAGCCAGGCTGGAGAAACTGGAGCTCATGAATTCAGCCCATGTTTTGGAATGACAGAAAAGCCACAGGAAAAGCAACAGGAAAAGCCTAGATCCACAGTGTAGATAACACCAAGGAGTCCTCAACTTGGTATAGGCTACAAAAGAGTGAGAAGCTCAGCAGCCCCTAGTTAAACAACAACAACAACAACAACTGACTTCACAAGTTAATTTCTTCAAATGTTACAACAAAAGTACTACATCATTTATTCACTACTATTCAGCTCCCCAAGGAGAACAGACTTTCGACAAATTCATGTCAAGCCTTCCTGCCCTGTGCCATCCTTGCAGTCTTATCTTGTCTTCTTCATCCTTTTCAAGTCTGTGTGTTTTTTTTTTCCAGTTTCCCCTGACCACTCTTGCCCTGGGGATTCTAGAAAATAGACTCCTTTGTAATGTCTAAAATAGGTTTCCTCAAAATTACAATATACACACAATAAAATGTGCAAATATATTTAATAATAAAACAAAGTTCTAGAACACGAGATCCAAATATATTATATTGTCATAAAACAAGGTTAGGCTAAATCCAAATCTATCGGTAGATCACAGAGATGACTTGGTATATATCTTTAGGTGAAGGAGGGGGAAAGAGAAGAGATTTTAAAACTACAGACACTTTGGAGTAGCCCTTTCCTCCCAACAATTAAAAGTGTGGTACCCCCAGAATTAAAGGTACCTATTCCTGCGTTCCCAGTAAAAAATAAAATTCACTTTAATTGAATAAGACAGGAACACAATCTTTTCTTTGAAGTGAAGCTAACATACAGTACAACATTTAGTTTGAATATTCCATATTTAGTTTGAATATTCCATAATTGGTTTATAATCCACTGCCCTTTGATGGAATTGTAGAAACAAATGATTCGGCAGGGATAAAAGTCACAATAAGGTTGTACTTATTTAAAATCCCAAATACAGGGGGTCTTCGATATACATTTTAGTTATGTTCCTAAAAGGCACGACTTATAACAAAACGACATATATCGGATATAAATTTCCCATTGAACTAATGTATTAAAGATGCATTTCAGATTAACTAAAAAATTTGAATTTATATGGAAGTGTATAGGCATATGAATAGGAAATACTTATTTTATTGTACACTAAGTGGTAATACAGTATAATTTATTGTAATTACTAAAATACTTAGTAAAGTTTAATAGCAGGGCATACGACCACACCTGGAATACGGGTCAGCTGCATGGTGTCCAGCATCAAACACCACATTACAAGAGCTAGATAAGGTGCAAAAGCAGGCGATTAGGGTCATCACGGGGGCAATGAAATCAACGCCTATAGTGGAGATGGAGAAAATGGGGAGGATACAAGCACTGAGAGAACGCAGAGACAAGAAAGTGCTAACACAGGCAGAAAGGTTACTCTGTATGCTGAGCCATCCAATGAAGGACAGATTCCAAAACCTAGCAATGGGGCAATTGAAAAGAAGCAGCTTTATCCACCAGGCCAAACGATTTCGTAGACAAACCTCAGACCTGCCTGAAGTTAACAGCCCCCTAAAGTCTGTCCCAGAACAAACCCCTTGGAGAGAGGAGCCTGGACTACCAGTACACATCCAGACAAAAGTGAAAGGAATATTCGACAGGGATGAACAGAACAGCGTGCAACGTAGGACAGTCACTCTCAGTTTCCTGGATGATGAATACCCACAGGACCTCTGGGTCCGAGTATAAACGGATGGGTCAGCACAGAATGCAGTAAAGAATGGAGGAGCAGGAGTGTACATAGAATACCCAAACAACACTAGGGATACGGTCAGAGTACGAATGGGGAAATTCTGTAACAACTATAGATGACCAGCAGTCAGCCATTCCGCCTTGCGGCGCAAACAAGGTGGCTAAACTGAGACACAGAATATTAATTGTTGTTTGAACACCAATCGGTTGATCAATCGTGGTCCAACAGCCCCTGTAGTATTAACCCTTCGACACGTCTCCAGCCAAAAATTCTTTCAGACCACTCCGCGAAAAAAGCAACTTCTGTCCAGCAAATTTGCCTCCACTGGTATACAAGACCACCACTGAGAGGACAATTTCGCCTGAACTGTGATGCAGAAACCAGCGCAGGGGTAACACCAATGCAGCAGCCTGTAGTATTCCTGACAGACGCAAGTTCTCATTGTGGTAACAAGCCCCTGAAACCAGAGAGCCATGCAGCGGATACGTCTCATTGTGGAATACTGGCTAGAAGCGGACCAACTGGCTAAAGAAGGTGCTGCAGACGAGCAACCGGATGTACCAGTTACGTACCATCAAAAAGATCAAATCACCAACCCACCAACACAATAGGATGACATAGCAAGCTCATGCAAACAGAGCTGACCAAGACCCTAATTGTCATCCACTGTGGTCCTGGAGAACAGGGACTGCACTGGCTGAGGGATTGAAGAGGGAAGCAAACACGGTATACAAAAAAAGTTGGATGCCGGCCGAAAAGATATCGCAGCTCCGCTGTAAACAGACAAACGCAGTCAATGTGTTTACATGTGGAACAAGGCGGAGCAGAAATCAATCAGAAAGCCACCAACACAGGATGACTACCAAGCTATGAACAGATCAGAACAAATTGTCATTCTGCGCCTCAGAACAGGACAAAACCGACTCCGCAGCCACATGTATACAAAATTCAAGATTGGCAATTCAGTCATGTGTACGTGTGGACAGGCGGAGCACGTACTTCAAGATTGCCCCGAATATGATATATTGAGGCAAACCCACTGGCCCAGAGAAACAACACTGGAAGCAAAACTATACGGACCTCTGTATGAACTACAAAAGACAGTGAAGTTTATACAAGAAACAACATTGCAGATATAGACAATATGTTTCAAGCAAACGAAAGAAGAAGAACTTGTCAGTTCATCTTTTGATAATTCCTATTTGAAGCATGCTGCTAAAAATTTTCTGCGATGTCCATTTTCTATAACATATCTATATTATATTAATTTATACATTGAGTCCAGTTTCTGTATTCTGTTAATGCCATTGAGTAACAATGATGACATATTAAAACTTGAAAAAAATTACTTTTTGCTCTTTTTCAGACTCTCATATCTTCTGTTGTAATTGTAGTACAATGTTTGTTTTTAAACAGAAACTTAGAGTAACATACTAACTATCACCAAAAGCCACTTTAAAACTGGAGTTTCCAACAATAACTTTGCAGCGAAGGTTTAATTACCCCCTATCTAATGTTTAGTGCTGGGACTGGAATTCCAGAACGCCTGTGAGAATTTGACCCCTTGACCGAACGGTAGCAGAAAAGAATGCAGGTAACTAAAAGCGCGTTGACAAACTGCTGTGATGGGTGGGGTAGAAAAAAGTGACAAATTAATAAATAAATATCATGTTCTTAGGAAAACAAACAAATTTTGGAAAACCTTATTTTATCATTGTCTTGACATGGCTAGGGTTAACAGCTATATTATTTTTAGAGTGGAGAAAGGATCATCCTGATTTTGAAGAACTAGAAAGACCAAATTGTTACCTTCAAATAGATTTTACGGAGGAACTAAATAAGGAACTGGGTGGACTTAAAAGCATTAGAGTATTCCTTCTTCACATAATGCCATAAAAAAAAAATCAGCACCACACACTTAGTTATACCAGAATGTACAGTTCCAAGACAACATTGTAAACGTTGTTGGGCAACTCTAGGTATTGAAAAAAAAATGTAAACAAAGTGTAGTTCATGCAACCCCTTTCTTTGATTTCTGAAAAAGAGATACTGCCTATTTGAATACCACAAGTCCTAAAACAATCTTGATTTCTTCTATGTCTTTATTCAACTAATATGATATGGTTATGAATTTCAATATTTTTCAAAAATCTATTTTTTTTTTTTTAAATTTACAAGTTTCTACTAGGGCCCAATTCTACACACCAATTTTAATTATTCTCTAATTAATTTATTATCAGAATCTTTTAATTATTTTTCAAAACATGTACATTCTTGGATAACCTTTTAAATAAAAGTACATTTGTTGTATTATTTAAATGTGCTAGCTTTTTTTATTCTTGAATATCTCAGTTCATGTTCATTTTTATGACCAATTCTGCAATTATTTTGACCATGGATAATTTCACTGCAATAAAATAGTGCTACAAATACCCCAAACACACAGTTTATTCATTTTCTAACATACAGATGCATTTAGGATCATCTAATTTTTTTCAAATCATATACAAAATTAGACATTACTTTTTCATGCATTAAGGTAAAAAAAAATCCCAAAATAACTACTACCGTCGATTCAATTCCAAATAAACTGATGCATAATACCAATAGATTTAATACGTTTAAAAATATTTTACATGCTTTTAAAAATGTCATCTAAAATAAAAAACCTTAAAAAGTCAAGAATTAAATAGATTTAATAGAATTTTACAAACATCAGAAATAATAACCACTAGCACAGAAGAGGAAACCAATGGTGATGAAGATGACATAAAGATGGAAGAACTGAAGGCAGCACTGGAAAAAAATCAAGAGGGCAAAGCAGCAGGACAGGATGGTATAACACCAGAAATGGTTAAGTACATGAGAGCAGCAGGCGACCTATTACTCCTAAGGGTCCTACGGGCAGCTTGGTGCAACAAGACCATACCAAAGGATTGGGAGATTGCCATAATAACACCGATTTTTAAAAAGGGTGATAACCGACAATGTGGAAACCATAGAGGCATATCCCTTCTCAGCGTCCCTGGTAAAATCTCTCTAGAATCCTGGAGCAGAGACTCAGACGCCTAGCTGAGCCACAAAGGGATGAAGTCCAGTGTGGCTTCCGAGCAAATCGAAGTACTCAAGACCTAATCTTCACATTCAGACAGTTGAGTGAAAAGGCTCTTGAGTATAAGAGTGAGATCCATCTTTGCTTCTTAGATCTGGAAAAGGCATTTGACAAGGTCCCCTGGAACAAACTCTGGGACTGTTTGGCAAGGAAGAACATTCCAGCACCTCTGATTCATGCTATACAGAGCTTCTACAAGTCTTGCAGAAATTATGTGAGGACGGCAAACCATAAGTCAGAAGAATTCAGGACCACCACTGGCGTAAGACAAGGTGATATCCTGTCACCTTATCTTTTCATATTCCTCATGGACGATTTCATCAAGGCATGTAAGGAGAGGACAGAAAAGTATTCAGTGGGGTACTGGAAAATAGACAGGTCTGTATTTCAGAGCTGGAATTTGCTGATGATGTTGCCCTGATTGCTAAATCAGAGGCACATCTTCAATCCAACCTGCAAGTCTGGAAGGAAGAGCTGGAAAAGAGAGGGATGATCATAAGCAGCTTGAAAACAAAAACCATGGTGATATCACGAGAGGAAAGAAGACATCAGATTAAGCTGGGAGAACAGGTCCTGGAGCAGGTCGACCACTTTAAATACCTTGGAGCTGTCATAGATCGGAAAGGAGGAATAAAGAAGAGTTGGCTACCCAAAGAGCAGCAGCTGGGAGACTTTTTCAAGCCATAAATCGAGGATTCCTCAGAGAGAAGTTGGTAAGAAGACGAAGATGGCTGTATACTGCTCCACCTATGTCCCAGTCTTGACGTATGGATGCGAGTCATGGGCAATGACTACAACCCACAAAAGCCAGATCCAAACCTCAGAAATGAGGTATCTGAGGAAGGTGGTTGAAGTAACAAGAAGAGACATGGTTCGCAACCAGACGATACGTCAAGTCCTAAAAACCAAACCCCTGCAGGCCCAAGTAGAACAGTCGCAAATGAGATGGTTTGGCCATGTCTGCAGAATGGGAGAAGATCGGCTACCACGACAAGCATGGGAAATTAAGAGCCAGGGATCCAGACTTCCAGGACAACCCAAAGTCCGCTGGGAGGACAACAGTAGACAATCTTTGAAGGACCGAGGACTAGAATGGAACCAAGCCAGGAGGAAGACAGCCGACAGAATAGTATGGCGCTCTCTCTTACAAACCTTTACATCTCACGGTAGAAGAGGAATGAATAAGTAGTAGTAGTAGTAGTAGTAATCAAATTTTATGCAGGAATTACCTCCAAAATTTCTTCCACGATGTAGTACAGGATGAAGAGGCAGAAGATTATCTCGCAGGCCATGATGAAGTAGTCTCCAACACTTACATAGCGGATCAGCTTAACAGTGCGGAAAGTCCAGGATGGGATCGCGCCACCAGTTGCAGGAAACTCAACCAAGAGCCTTAAAAGAAGAACAATAATATTCAGTAACCTCTTTTCCCTCTTACCTCCTTATGGAGCAGGAATCCACCACTACAACCAGAACCCTTACAGGAAACCTGCACCAAAGCAATTGTGTGCTCTTGTCGTGGTGGTTTCTGTAGCAATTTGTTTAACATGATGAGGTTGCCAGCCTCATGTACAACCTCATATTAGTGGCTTCTTATGATATGCCTTATGATATGCCTTATGATATGCCTTATGATAAGCTGTTGTCCTATTCTGTCCTTGTCTCCTCTGGGACCCCCTGGAACTGCAAGGACATCCATCAACTTACTGATGTTAATTTCAAATGTTGAACATCCTGTGACTTACTGATGTTAATTTCAAATGTAGAACATCCAGTGACTTACTGATGTTAATTTCAAATGTAGAACATCCAGCGACTTACTGATGTTAATTTCAAATGTAGAACATCCAGTGACTTACTGATGTTAATTTCAAATGTAGAACATCCAGCGACTTACTGATGTTAATTTCAAATGTAGAACATCCAGCGACTTACTGATGTTAATTTCAAATGTAGAACATCCAGCGACTTACTGGTGTTAATTTCAAATGTAGAACATCCAGCGACTTACTGATGTTAATTTCAAATGTAGAACATCCAGCGACTTACTGATGTTAATTTCAAATGTAGAACATCCAGCGGCTTACTGATGTTAATTTCAAATGTAGAACATCCAGCGACTTACTGATGTTAATTTCAAATGTAGAACATCCAGCGGCTTACTGATGTTAATTTCAAATGTAGAACATCCAGCGACTTACTGGTGTTAATTTCAAATGTAGAACATCCAGTGACTTACTGATGTTAATTTCAAATGTAGAATATCCAGCGACTTACTGTTGTTTATTTTAAATGTAGAACATCCAGCGACTTTCTGATGTTAATTTCAAATGTAGAACATCCAGTGACTTATGATGTTAATTTCAAATGTAGAACATCCAGCAACTTATAATGTTAATTTCAAATGTAGAACATCCAGTGACTTATGATGTTAATTTCAAATGTAGAACATCCAGTGACTTATGATGTTAATTTCAAATGTAGAACATCCAGTGACTTACTGGTGTTAATTTCAAATGTAGAACATCCAGTGACTTACTGATGTTAATTTCAAACGTAGAACATGGGACCCAAAGATGCAGCAATAGAGAATGCAGTCAGCGACCCATAGCTTGACTGCTTGCATCAGGGTCAGCGAACCAGAGCTGACCAAGACCCTACTCCACCTCCACGTGGTGGTCCTGGAAGCAGGCTGCATCACTGCAGCCTGGCTGAGAAAGTAGGGATTGCAGTGCTGTGCTGAAGTCGGATGTGTCGGCCAAAAGGCGCAGATATCACAGCTCCGGCATAAACAGACACAACGCAACCAACATCCTTTTCAGGATGAACAAGGAAGAAGAAGAAGAAATGTAGAACATCCAAAGACTTACTGATGTTAATTTCAAATGTAGAACATCCAGTGACTTATGATGTTAATTTCAAATGTAGAACATCCAGTGACTTATGATGTTAATTTCAAATGTAAAACATCCAGCGACTTACTGATGTTAATTTCAAATGTAGAACATCCAGTGACTTACTGATGTTAATTTCAAATGTAGAACATCCAGCGACTTACTGATGTTAATTTCAAATGTAGAACATCCAGTGACTTATGATGTTAATTTCAAATGTAGAACATCCAGTGACTTATGATGTTAATTTCAAATGTAAAACATCCAGCGACTTACTGATGTTAATTTCAAATGTAGAACATCCAGTGACTTACTGATGTTAATTTCAAATGTAAAACATCCAGCGACTTACTGATGTTAATTTCAAATGTAGAACATCCAGTGACTTACTGATGTTAATTTCAAATGTAGAACATCCAGCGACTTACTGATGTTAATTTCCAATGTAATGAGCCCTTTATTTGTATTATCATTTTTTTTAAAACATACTATTACTGATCTTTAAACATTCACTTGTAAAAGTTAAGAACACTAACAAAATAACTCTACTGTGTCCGACAACCTAATAAAACAGACTGGCACTATCCTTTTCTTTTTTGTTCCATTTCTTAATTTCACATTGAGAAGCTGGTACACTTTGGTAATAAAATGAAAAATGATATCGGAGTTAAGTTTTACACATGAACAATACACAAGAAACACAGGATGTTTCTGGCTTTCCCTCATCAGCCACAGTCACAAGCAGGCAACAAGGATGACAAAAACAGAAAAGCTAAGAGTAAATGGTAAAGGACGAATTACATAAAATAATTAGCCCAATATTTAAATAGAGCACAACAAAAACAGTGTTACAGCAGTGGATAGGATATAATATGTCTAAAACTAAACGTAATGGTAGTCCTATAGGAAAAAGAGATAGGGGAAGACAAAGAGAGCAAATACTGGACAGTCTGACATCATGGCATGGAAAGAAATCAACAGCAAAATTGATAAATTGTACTGGAGACAGGAAGTTGTGGAGAGACATGATCTCCTACGCCACTAGGCCTGGTACTTGAAGATGTCCGATAGCAGCTACTGCGGCAGGAGAGTGAAGTGTTAGAGCCTTCACCAAACTAGGACCAGCTTTTTTGTGAGGTGGGTGTGACCAGGTTTCTTTCTTGCTGCCTCTTTTGCCTTCCCCAACTCAAGAGCAGAGTCTGGTACCCATTCACAGCTGGCTAGACTGGAGTATGAAGCTACCATATTTTGATCCCATTACTCGGTAACTTTGCAGTGACAGGAATGCGTTCTAAAACTAGAAGCATCTTTAAGCTCAAATTTCTGCATATGGCCTCACAGCTAAAACTGACCTGATAACACAGAAGAGGTTTATGTTGGCATTGTACACTGAGAAGTCTATGAAGACAGCTCGAGTTCCACGCTGTATCCACAGGCCGTCAAACAGGTAGCTTATAATGTCTGAGGACACTGCTTTCGTGGAGTTAAGGTCTTTATAAAATCCAGCACCGCTGTAAGTGTTGAGCAGCCCCCAGTGTGATGAGCCATGTAGCTGGCTCTCTGTAAAGTAGTGCCACCTGAGATTTCAGAAGATTCTAGTTCATCAATATGCTTAAGATTATTTGTCAAAGAGCATTTTATAACCTCCAGTAAACTTTTTGCATCCTGGAACTTGTTTGTGAATGTGTGTATGTGCTTTTTTTTTTTTTAGTGGGGAGGTGGAACTCGATGAAAAAAATATGTGCATTTGTTTTTTTGTAGTTGGGGAAAGGAACTCAACAAAGAACAATTAATTTGGAGCGGAGCCCAGAGCTGGGGCGGCGCCAGAGCACAAAAAGTCCTCACTGCTCCACTCCACCAGTTTCTTATTTCATTTTCAATTAAAAATGAATGATAACACATTTAAAGTATAGAAATGAAATTAACTTTTCATAGGTGTGTTTTGAATTAATGAATTCTGAATTAATGTGTTCATTTTTTTCTAGACATTTCAGGCTTAATTTAAATCTGAAGAAAATTCAAAATTTTCAGTGAGAATTCAAAACTATACACTTGTGTGACATCAGAGTTTTCATAGGGAAACAGAGATAATTCAAGCACCAATTTTTCAGAAGGTGATGAGTGTTGGGAGTTACTTTGCGTTGCTATAAAAGCAGGTATTTTGTATGTCGTGTGAGCAACGCTTTGTTCCCCAATGACAAGCGTAAAGACTGGCTGTGTTACAAGTTTGCAAAGCGTGTGCAAAAAGAGAGAGAGGTTTTAGCAGCGAGGGGTTTTGAGAGAAAGAGGGGGCATTCAAGTTCCAGCAGTTTGGCTGTTGAGATGTGTATCTGGGTGTGTGTGTGTGGATGGCCCATAAGATATATTCATGTTTACAATATTCATTATATTGAAAGTATACAACTGTATTTCATATTTCATTATTGAAAGGATTTTTTCATACATACGAGTGACGATCTTAAAGATCACCAGCCGTGTGAAAGCCTGAGTGACTATTATTATTATTAATCCTGGTTGTGTACTAACTGCCTGACCCATCAATGGGTCTATTGTGAAGTTCGTCATGTTTATTAAAGTTATAAACCGTCACTCAGCAGTTATGACTTTCTTTGGAGAAAGAGATGTGTGCACAAAAGTAAACTAATACTTGTTTGCCAGGCACGTAAAGAAAGAACCCTGGACAGTAACTCTGAATGAATATAGTATGTAAACAACATACACTGCAAAACCCTAAAGCGAAACAGAATCTCGCAACAATGACATTGAAAAGGAATTAGATAAACAGGAAAGGTACCAGAGGTTTCAGCCATTATTAATTGTAATGAAGCAGTATTTGAGATAAAATTTCTGGAAGATTGTGAGGACACGGAATCTGTTGGCAGGCTAAGCATAATCTATTTCTGATGCCATTCACAACTACCCAAGCCACATTCAGGTTGCTTTTAGAGTCACTTCAAGCATGCCATGAACTCAGGCTACTGTAAATGATCTGTAGCAAGCCCCACAAGACAATGTGATTGCTACAATAATTTTTGTTTATTTTCCATAAAGAATTATTAATAACAGAATGATTGAAAAGAACCACTAGCACAGAAGAGAAAACCAATGATGGTGAAGATGACATAAAGATGGAAGAACTGAGGGCAGCACTAGAGAAAATCAAGATGGGCAAAGCAGCAGGGCATGATGGTATAACACCAGAAATGGTTAAGTACATGGGAGCATCAGGCGACCTATTACTCCTAAAGGTCCTGCAGGCAGCATGGTGCAACAAGACCATACCAAAGGATTCAGAGATTGCCATCATAACACCAATTTTCAAAAAGGGTGACAATCGACAATGTGGAAACCATAGAGGCATATCCCTTCTCAGTGTCCCTGGTAAAATCTACTCTAGAATCCTAGAGCAGAGACTCCGACGCCTAGCTGAGCCACAATTGGATGAGGTCCAGTGCGGATTCCGAGCAAATCGAAGTACTCAAGACCTAATCTTCACACTCAGACAGCTGAGTGAAAAGGCCCTTGAGTATAAGAGTGAGATCCATCTTTGTTTCATAGATCTGGAAAAGGCGTTTGACAGAGTCCCCTGGAGCAAACTTTGGGACTGTTTGGCAAGGAAGAATATTCCAGCACCTCTGATTCATGCTATACAGAGCTTCTACAAGTCTTGCAGAAATTATGTGAGGACAGCAAACCATAAGTCAGAAGAGTTCAGGACCACCACTGGTGTAAGACAAGGTGATATCCTATCACCTTACCTCTTCATACTCCTTATGGACGATGTCATCAAGGCACGTAAGGAGAGAACAAGAAAGTATTCAGTGGGGTACTGGAAGATGAGACAGGTCTATATTTCGGAGCTGGCATTTGCTGATGATGTTGCCCTGATTGCTAAATCAGAGGCACATCTCCAATCCAACCTGCAAGTCTGGAAGGAAGAGCTGGAGAAGAGAGGGATGGTCATAAGCAGCTCTAAAACAAAATCCATGGTGATATCACGAGAGGAAAGAAAACATCAGATTAAGTTGGAAGAACAGGTCCTGGAGCAGGTCGACCACTTTAAATATCTCGGAGCTATTATAGACCGAAAGGGAGGCATCAAAGAAGAGTTGGCCACTCGAAAAGCAGCGGCTGGGAGACTTTTTCAGGCCATAAATCGTGGATTCCTCAGCAAGAAAGAGGTTGGTAAGAAAACGAAGATGGCTGTATACCGCTCCACCTATGTCCCAGTCTTGACATATGGATGCGAGTCGTGGGCAATGACTACAACCCACAAAAGCCAGATCCAAACCTCAGAAATGAGGTATCTGAGGAAAGTGGTTGAAGTAACAAGAAGAGACATGGTCCGCAACCAGACGATCCGTCAAGGCCTAAAATCCCATCCGCTGCAGACCCAAATAGAACAGTCCCAACTAAGATGGTTTGGCCATGTCTGAAGAATGGGAGAAGATCGGCTACCACGACAAGCATGGGAAACAAAGAGCCAGGGATCCAGACCTCCAGGACGACCCAGAGTCCGCTGGGAGGACAACATTAGACAATCTTTGAAGGACCGAGGACTAGAATGGAACCAGGCCAGGAAGAAAACAGCTGATAGAATGGTCTGGCGCTCTCTCTTCCAAACCTCTACACCTCACGGTAGAAAGGGAACGACTAAGTAAGTAAGTATGATTGATTAGTCTAGTTTAAGTGACATTTAAATTGTTTTAAAATTCTTGACTAATAAAAATAAACAATTATTAAAATTTCTTAGTCAAAGTTACAGGTTTTTTAACTTAACTCTTAGTATACGAGCGGCCTTCTAGAGAGGCCGATGATCGATCACCGTCAATAGCGAAAATTTATAGCTGAATGCATGTTTCAAACCACTGATTAATTTAGTTACGTGCATGATGTAGGGGTTTCATTTCTTCACATTTTGATATATAACACTTATGTTATCTTTATAAATAAATTATTTATTGCAAAATCTGTAATGGTAGTCATGAAAGGCAGCTCGTATACTAAGAGTTAAAATTAGAAATAATTTGAGTTGGAGCTCACAGCGCAGCAGTCACTATCAATGCCGAATCGTAGCTGAGCAATTAAAAAATCTGATTGCTCCATATCCCTGGATTAAATTGAATTATAGTAAATTAATGTCAGTTAATGTATGAGACTGTAATGTTCAGCAAATATGTTATTATAAAAACAAATAATTATTTTTTCTTTCACAAATACACAAAATCTACAACAAAGTGCCATGCTGCAAGTTTCAGATCCACTTTGGTAAATTATTGCATATACAAAAAGGAATTAAAAAAAACAAAAAACAAGTACCATCTCATATGAACATTCTGAGTAAAAGGTAACTGCAATAAGTCTGTATAACAATGGCATAAAAGTTCAGCACAGAAAATTGAGGAACAGTATTATGAAAATGAATTATGAAAATGACATTCAATGACTTTCATACATGAGTGCTTGCGCAGAATAGACAGAATGAAATGGTATGACAAGATCACTAGTATGGAACTGATGGAAAGAACCAAACAAATATCACTGGCACAAGATATGAGGATAAGATACTGGTGTTAGATAGTACACACAGTGAGAAAATCGGCTGCCTGCATCCCAAGATGTTCCCTTTTCAGGAATCCCCTGGGTATGAGAAATAGAGGGAAGCCAAACAAGGATGAAGAAAAGTGCTGGAGATGGACATGGGAGAGATTGTTATGATATGGAGGGACCTTGAATGGGCGGCACAGGACACGAGGGTTTGATGTGTATATGGTGAGGACCTGCGCTTCACAGGGAGATGAGAGGCAATGATGAATGATTAAAGGGTAAAGGATCCTGTTACACGCCCATTGAGGCATATTGGGAATATAGTGTTAGGCCCATGCAATAGCAAAAAAATGTATGTGTGTATGTGAGAGGAGATGGTGTTTAAGAAGATGCTCAATGGACAACATGGGAAATGTTCATGAAAAATCTACATGAAAGTGCTGGGAATAGGAAGATGAAGAGTGAGATCACCAAAGACAGACATTTAAAAAAAGTCTGGAAAGCTGATGAACAAGAAAAAAAATAATACAGTGTTTCCTGGTACAATGGGGGGAAAAAAAAAAAAAAAAGGCGATGAGTGACCTTGAACTGATGGCTCAGGACAGGAGGACCCGAGATGTTTTCGGTAAAGACCCGTGTTCCGAAAGGTGGATGATGATGATGAATGTTTACGGAAGTTTAATAAAGAAATAAATGGGGGCAGCAAATGTTCCAGGCCTGTCATGCAAGGAGACTAATACGAGTTTGTGCAAATGGCTGGCAACCTCATCATGTAGAAGAAACTGCTTCAGAAACCACAGATGCAACAGCATGTCAATGTTTTGTGCAGGCTTCCTGCTAAGGGGCTAGCTGAACTGGTAGCTCCATATTAGCAGAAAAGGAAATTGATGACGAAATGTTCCAGAAGAAGATCAATGGACAGCACAGAAATGAACATGAAAAAGATGTGAAATGTGAACTGGAGAGAGAGCACCAAGAACAGAGAAGAAACATATAAGAAAAGGAAGGCACAGTGTTTGTTGCAAAGATCCATAACAGCTTGGAAAGCAGCTGAACAAGAACAAAATAAGTATTACCTAGGAAAAATGGGGGACAACATGCACATCAAGGGACCCTGAATGAATGGCATGGGACAGGCAGACGGGACATGTCTTTGTTAAGACCGGTTACTGTTATTGTTGAACAGAATCGACATCATTGCATTTTGGGCAAACCAATAGTGCTCAGTCTCCCTCAGTACATGTCGTAAAGTGTGAATGCTAACTGTTTCTGTAGCTCGCTGGTTGTATACATGATGGATGCATCCTCCCATACCTGTAAGACCTGTCTTCCAGGGAATGGAAAGGTATGATGATGATGAACATTTTGAAATTACAAGAAATATTTGGATGAAAAAGGCTAGGGGTGAATGCATGTTCATGGCAAAGATCAATGAACATAACAAGAAGATGGGAATTGTAAACTGGAGACAGACCACCAAGAACAGAGAAGAAAAATACAGGATGACTGAAAAGTCCCTCCCTACAGTATATTTAAAACTTGCATCTTTTGGACATCACCATCATCCTTTGCACTCCCTTCTTTCCTCTCGTGATATCACTATGGTTTTTGTTTTGAAGCTGCTGATGACCATCCCTCTCTTCTCCAGTTCTTCCTTCCATACTTGCAGGTTGGAACTACCACTGCATCTGGTCGCCTTGGCAGGAAGCCTGCACCAAAGAGTCGTATGTTCTTGCAGTTGTGGTTTATGGTGCAATTTGTTTAACATGAGATTGCCAGCCCCAAGTACAACCTTTTATTAGTCGCCTTGTACAACATGCTTGAGGGTGTAGTAGCTCTATTCTTTCTTTGTCTCATCAGAGACCCCCCCGGGAACTACACGGGGCATCTACTGGATATACATGAAACAAATGTGAAAACTTATTACTTACTTAGTCGTTCCTCTTCTAATGTGAGATGTAGAAGTTTGAAGAAGGAAGTGCCATGCTATCCTATCAGCTGTCTTCCTTCTGGCCTGGTTTCAATCTAGTCTTCGGTCCTTCACAGATTGTCTAATGTTGTCCTCCCAGTGGACTCTGGGTCTTCCTGGAGGTCTGGATCCCTGGCTCTTCGTTTCCCATATTTGTCGTGGTAGCTGATCTTCTTCCACTCTGCAGACATGGTCAAAGCGTCGTAGTTGGGACTGTTCTACTTGAGTCTGCAGGGCTGGGTTTTGAGGCCTTGCTGTATCATCTGGTTGCGGACCATATCTCTTGTTACTTCAACCATCTTCCTCAGATACCTTATTACTGAGGTTTGGAGCTGGCTTTTGTAGGATTGCTCATGACTCGCATCTAAATGTCAAGACTGGAATATAGGTGGAGCGGTATACAGCCATCTCAGTCTTCTTGCCAACTTTTTTTTTTCTTCTGAGGAATCCTTGATTTATGGCCTGAAAAAGTCTCTCAGCTGCAGCTCTTCTGGTAGCCAAATCTTCTTTGATGCTTCTCTTCCAGTCTACAACAGCTCCAAAGTATTTAAAGTGCTTGACCTGCTCCAGGACCTGTTCCCCCCGCTTAATCTAATGCCTTCTTTCCTCTCGTGATATCACTATCGTTTTTGTTTTGAAGCTGCTGATGACCATACTTATCTTCTCCAGTTCTTCCTTCCATACTTGCAGGTTGGGTTGAAGATGTGCCTCTGATTTAGCATTCAGGGCAACATCATTGGTAAATGCCAGCTCTGACTGTTGCATGGAAAATGTGAAAGTAGGGAGCAATAACTGCCATTTGACCAGTAAGTTTTATTTTTTATTTCCAGCAACAAAACAAAATAAAATAAAACTGCCAACAAACCTACAAAACAAGAGACAGCAAAAATTGCCGCCAGCAATGTGGTCATAAGTTCAACAGGCCGGGCTCAACGCTAAGCTGATATATTAATGTGACAACACTTGTGTAAAGAAATGAAGATGTAAACATAGGGAATGATTTTTGTAATCACCCTGTAGAACAGGAAGGCACTGTGTCTGTTATATAGAACCCATCCTGGCATAAAGAAGTGAGTCGTGGACAATTAGCAAACAAGATTTAAATTTTAACTTAACCTTTAAAAGTGATACCAATCGTTGCAACAAGTTGCTAAACAAGAAAACAATAAGTATTTCTTTTGGAAAATTAAGAAAATAAAAACTGCTGCATGAAAATATTGCTATATTTAATTTATTTTTAAAAAATTATGCTCCACAACATGACAGCATTTTTATAAAAATTTAAGTTAAAAAAAACATACGCTGTTTCATCCTTATCCTCCAGGTAACGTCCAAATGGTTTTGTATCCTCTATACTTTCTGAATATGAGTCATAGCATTCCGAGATGAAGTCTGCAAAGTCTTCATGGACCTTAAAGAGGCAAAGAAAAGTATTAAAATACAGTTTAACCGCTTAAGCCCCTGTGCACTTGTTAAGGGATTAGAAAATTTGCCAGGATTCTAGACTCGTTATAGGGTTAATTGCTGGTCATTAAACGCCTTCCAATTTATATTCAACTCTTGTGTTAATTTTTCAATTTGGCTTGTATTTTGATATATTATGTTGGCCACTCTTTTTAACCACATATCGTTAGACATCCAACAGCAACATAGTAACGATCCAAGTCAACTGTAAACTTGAACTTCAATATTTGAGTTGAAAAGTTGCTTTTGACGATTCGCATATTTATTAACACGAAATACATATGTCAACATCATTTCACGATAACCATTATACGTATGCTTATTATCAATTTCCACAAAGTCATTCTCTCAAGTCTATTTACATTAATTCACCACTGGAATTTTCATTAAAGTGTTATCTCAATATTTCTCATTTGTATTTCCACCTTTCATCTTCAACATTTTGCTCCGAAATATTTAATATTAATTTTATCCAATTGTCGGGGAAATTAGCGACTCGAATTAACACTCATGTTCCTTGAAACATTATTCAACATATCCATTTGTCAGGGGATTTGGCGTCCAGAAATCTCAATTATTTTCATTTATTCAATCTTAATTATTTCCATTTTGTCGGGGGATTTGGCATCTCGAAATATCAATCTTCTCCAATTATTTAATATTACACGTCCATTTATCAGGGGATTTGGCGTCCCGAAATATTAATACTTTTGATTTATATATACACATTAAAATTCATTATTTCATTTGAACATTTTTGCTTACCGGAGCTATTTCACATCCACAAATTAATACACTTTCAATAAAATCTTACAAGCCATATGCCACAACACATCTAGACGCTATGGCATACCTGTCAACCTCCTGAGACAAAAATCTGTATGCCGGACCAAAAAAATCCTTACAAACACCCTAAAATCCTTACGCAAAAAATATATTAATAAATTATAAGCAATACAGTTTTAAAATGAGAAATGACATATACAAATCTATTAGCATTTGAATTATTGTGATATAAAACATGCTAATAGTCTCATGCTGTTCTTTACATATAAAAAACTTAGTGATCATGATGTACACTATTCTTTCGATGTACAGTGTTTTGTATTATAATCAACACATGCACTTTTAGCACTTTGCAGAATTGCATTTGTGGGCTTAAAGTCTGCACAGCATGTATCAATGTTAATCTTATCTGTAAAATAGAAGTGAGTGTGTCCGCATTCATGGACCTCCTGCAGTCTGTGTGGATTTTTTTCATCATTGAAAATGATCTTTCGCAGTCAGCATTGCTGTGAGGGAGTATCAGCAGTCGCTGAATGATGACTTTCAAATTAGGAAAGCGGATGGCACCAGTACTAGTTTTCTGGTCAACAACTTCCAGCCAATAGCTACAGCTCTTTTTCTGACCACTATCTGTTAGTAGAGGCACACACACATCAGACAACATACAGTAGTCATCGAACTCATCTTTCAGTGCTTCCTGATCAAGATCTTGGGCAAAAGCATCTGCCAATCTGCAGATGTTTGGATACCTGAGATTATCTTTAGTGCTTGGATCTAGCACTTTTAAGTCCTTTAGAACCTGGTTGTCAAAGGGAAATTTATCAGTAATTTTTTTAACCACTGATGTGTAAACATTTCTGACATCCTCAAAAAATGAACTCTTTACTCCACTATCAAGCTCCATTTCTTCGATAAATGCTCTGTTCAAGAGGCCAATTGCCAGTATGCTATCATCATGCTGTACCCCACGATCACTAAATTTGATATGCCTCAAGTCAACAACCTGTTTAACATACTTCATCTCCACAAATTTAACTAACAATTTTCTAAGCAATCTGTCCATCTCCTCCATCATGACACCAATCTGCGACTCATCTGTTTGAAAGAGTTTATTAAACTCATTTAACAGTGGCAGAATGAAACTCAGAAAACGAAGGGTCAGCTGGGTTAGTGGTGCTTTTAAAAGTTTATGGATGTTTTGGACTCTGCCAGGCTTTTCAACATCATTGTGGCTTTCAAAATAAGATGAGAGAGCTGTATACTGGTTAATAATTCTATCCACTACCTTCTGCAATGACAGCCAGCGAGTCTGACAATGTTTAAGAATATTCAGGTCATCTGCTTCTGTGAATAGTTGGAACTCCTTATAAAGCCTTTCGTCGTTTTGAGCTGTGCTCAAAATGATACACGGCTGTTTGCCAGCGATCTTTTAGTTATTTCCCCTTGTTCCCCCGACCGCGCTATTTATAGCTATCGTGTCAGAGGTCACGTGGTAACTTCCTAACTGGAAAAAAAGGTGGCGGATTTTACTTTTGATAGGGCTTAATTAATATTTTTAGGCTACTTTATTATTATAAATACCGGCTTTAATTTTGCGTAACGCTAGACTAGAAATGTTAGAGTAAATTTTAGAACAAGAACAAACATTTTATCACAATTAGAACAGAAGATATAATAGTCTGAAATAGTGTAAAATTTACGTTTTTTTAATATTTTGTTATGGTTTGTTTAAAATGCAATTTTCACTAAATCGGTCACAATCAACATGCATAACAAATTACAGAAATCAAAAGTAGAAAACCTGCAGAAAATGGATATCAAAGTTTTGTTTTGGTTTCATGCGTCAAACATTAATTATTGAAACATTAAATTGCAAGTCCACATTTATTACCTTAAAATAACACACCCAATTGTCCCCAAAAACATGAGAGCTAACAATTATCTCAATCATACATCATGATGGTCATGTAAAAATAAGTATGGTCATGAGTCTTCTTCTTCTTCTTGCGATCGCATCTTTGATGATTACACCGTCAGACGAGTTCTCATGATGAATTCGACTGTTGTTTGAAGTTCCTCTTTAACTCCATATAGCTTTGAGTTTAGTGTTGAGTCATTGGGCCAGTATATCTTTCTTAACTGGTCATACAGAGGACAATGCTGTAGAACATGCTCAGCAGTTTGTTCGTTTAATCCACATGTGCACAATGGTGAAGCAGACAATCGTAGCTTGTGCATGTGTTTATTCAGTTTGTTATGCCCTGTCCTGAGTCGAAAAATAGTTATCTGTCCCTGCCGGTCGAGAGTGTGAGAGTCGTCTTTGGGTTGGTTCTGTTCTCTTCTGATAGTCTGGATAGCTCTCTTTTTCTCAAAGTATGTGACTTCATTATCTTCTTGTTCACATTCTCCTCCCTTTTTTGCAAGTTTATCTGCCTTTTCGTTTCCGGGTACACCACAATGAGATGGTACCCACTGAAGTATGGTTCTCTTTTTGGCAGCTACCTTGTTTAGTTCATTTCTCAGATGCGGGAGTTTACCACCCTTGAGAGCTTGCAGGACAGACAGTGCATCTGTGAGGATGACTACCTGGTGGCAGTCAGAGTTGGTGTTATAAATCATATTTGCAGCTTGCTCTAGAGCTTGAACCTCAGCTGTATAGTTGGAACAGAATTTACCAGTGGGAATGTGCCTAGTCTCATAGTGGTTGTCAGGATATGAGATAAAGATACCGGCACCTCCATTCCTAACAGCATTAGTTGCTGATCCATCTGTATAGGCATGTATCCATGATTGATCGGGATAGCTTTCTTGGATCATACTCAATGTAGCAGTTCGTTTTTGCAGATCATTATACTCACATCCACTTGTGAGACCACTGACTGATGTATTAATTTGGAGGGCACTGCTGGCCTGCTCCCATGGTACAGGGTATAGGGTGGGCTTCAGTGGTGTTGTCTTCATGGATAGGTCCTCTTGATGCTGTCTTATAAGTCTTTTCCCCCGATGCACAAAGCTGCTACGCTTTAGACGTCCCAATGCCAGATCATCTAGTCTTGCCTTCATTGGGTGCATTGGCATACTGTTGTACTTTTCCATCTGGATCATGGTTTTTGTGTCTCTTCTATGGGACAATGTCTGTAATCCAGCAACCTTCTGCATCTCTGTTATTGGTGTAGTTTTCATGGCTCCTGTAATGAGCCTGAGAGCTTGATTTTGCACCCTGTCCAAAGACTGCAGATGTGAGTTAGCAGCTGATGACCATGCTGCTGAGCTAAACTCTAAGTGTGGTCTTATTACTCCATTATAAATCTTCTTTAGATTTCGTTCATTTGCTCCCCAGTTGGTACCTGCTAATTTTCTGAGTATGCCTAGTCGTCTTCGGGCCTTTCCTTCTGCATTTTCAATATGCTTATTCCATGTAAGCCTTTGGTCTAATGTCACCCCAAGATAGGTGGGGTAGCTTTCTTCCTTGATCACGGTTGTCCCTAGGTGTATGTTAGCTGATTTGTCCTTGGGGGCGAGGGAGAACAGTGTTGTGGAGGTTTTGTCTGTGTTTATTGTGATAAGCCATTTCTCTGCCCATGACACTAGCATGTCTGCTGCCCGCTGCATTCTATAATTTGCTGTGGTGACATTTTCATCAGCGCACCAGAGTACTAGGTCATCTGCATATAAGGCAGCTTTAACTCCTGCAGGGAGATCTTTCACCAGGTCATTGATGTAAACAAGGAAGAGTGTTGGGGAAATTACTCCTCCTTGAGGTACCCCCTGATGGAGCAACACTTTTCTGCTCTGCAGACCGTCAAGAGTGACTCTAGTTCTCCTGTTATGCAAGTATGACTGGATCCATTTCATCATGTTGCCTTGGATTCCACTTCTCCTAAGTTTTGCAATGAGGCCATCTTTCCACACCTTGTCAAAGGCCTGCTTGAAGTCGACCCAGATCGTTAGGACCTTTTTCTTCTCCTGGAAGGCATCTTCTATTGCTTGAGACAAGTAAGTAACTTGGTCTTCTATACTGTAGCATTCTCTAAATCCAGCTTGTTCCGGCACCAGGATCTGCTCAGACTCTAAATACCATTTCAATCTGTGGTTGACTATTCGCTCCATAGTCTTCCCAACACAGCTTGTGAGACTGATTGGCCGGTAACTTGCAGCCTCAGTCTTACATTTCCCTTTCTTTAGTATGGGTATTGTGATGGCTTCTCTCCATACTTGGGGTACCGTTCCTTTCAACCAGCTGTGGTTGAATATCTCAAGCAGTTTTGTCTTTGCTGCTGAGCTCAGATTTACTAGCATTTCGTTGCTGATTTTGTCTGGGCCGGGTGACTTTTGAAACTTAAGCTTGGAAATAGCCTTCTGTAGTTCTCCTAGTGTGATGGGTTCCCTCAGCCAGACCATCGACTGCCAAAGATACTCTTTTATGGTGAGATGCAGAAGGGTAAACGCTCCCATGGTGGCCAAAAGAAGCGCTTCAAAGACACGTTAAAGACGTCATTGAAAACCTTTGACATAAACCCAGACACATGGGAAGCTGCTGCGCAAGACCGAACTGCTTGGCGCACATCTCTTCGTAAAGGTGCAGCAGCATGCGAATCATCCAGAAGAGCAGCAGCAGAACAGCGGAGACAAGCTAGAAAGGACCGTGAAATAAAACCTTCACATGAAGCAAACATTCCCTGCCCACACTGTCCAAGATCTTTCCAGGCCCGCATCGGGCTCTTCAGTCACCTTCGTACCCATAGACTAACCTAACATATTCTTAAATAATTGGATGAACAGAGTGGTCTTCATCACCCGTGATGGACGAACAACCATGGGACAATGTCTGTAATCCAGCAACCTTCTGCATCTCTGTTATTGGTGTAGTTTTCATGGCTCCTGTAATGAGCCTGAGAGCTTGATTTTGCACCCTGTCCAAAGACTGCAGATGTGAGTTAGCAGCTGATGACCATGCTGCTGAGCTAAACTCTAAGTGTGGTCTTATTACTCCATTATAAATCTTCTTTAGATTTCGTTCATTTGCTCCCCAGTTGGTACCTGCTAATTTTCTGAGTATGCCTAGTCGTCTTCGGGCCTTTCCTTCTGCGTTTTCAATATGCTTATTCCATGTAAGCCTTTGGCCTAATGTCACCCCAAGATAGGTGGGGTAGCTTTCTTCCTTGATCACGGTTGTCCCTAGGTGTATGTTAGCTGATTTGTCCTTGGGGGCGAGGGAGAACAGTGTTGTGGAGGTTTTGTCTGTGTTTATTGTGATAAGCCATTTCTCTGCCCATGACACTAGCATGTCTGCTGCCCGCTGCATTCTATAATTTGCTGTGGTGACATTTTCATCAGCGCACCAGAGTACTAGGTCATCTGCATATAAGGCAGCTTTAACTCCTGCAGGGAGATCTTTCACCAGGTCATTGATGTAAACAAGGAAGAGTGTTGGGGAAATTACTCCTCCTTGAGGTACCCCCTGATGGAGCCACACTTTTCTGCTCTGCAGACCGTCAAGAGTGACTCTAGTTCTCCTGTTATGCAAGTATGACTGGATCCATTTCATCATGTTGCCTTGGATTCCACTTCTCCTAAGTTTTGCAATGAGGCCATCTTTCCACACCTTGTCAAAGGCCTGCTTGAAGTCGACCCAGATCGTTAGGACCTTTTTTCTTCTCCTGGAAGGCATCTTCTATTGCTTGAGACAAGTAAGTAACTTGGTCTTCTATACTGTAGCATTCTCTAAATCCAGCTTGTTCCGGCACCAGGATCTGCTCAGACTCTAAATACCATTTCAATCTGTGGTTGACTATTCGCTCCATAGTCTTCCCAACACAGCTTGTGAGACTGATTGGCCGGTAACTTGCAGCCTCAGTCTTACATTTCCCTTTCTTTAGTATGGGTATTGTGATGGCTTCTCTCCATACTTGGGGTACCGTTCCTTTCAACCAGCTGTGGTTGAATATCTCAAGCAGTTTTGTCTTTGCTGCTGAGCTCAGATTTACTAGCATTTCGTTGCTGATTGTGTCTGGGCCGGGTGACTTTTGAAACTTAAGCTTGGAAATAGCCTTCTGTAGTTCTCCTAGTGTGATGGGTTCCCTCATTGGGGCAGGAGTATCTGTCTGTCCCATGGTTGCCAGTATTTCTTTTCTTATCTCTCTCTGATGATCTATGTTAATGGGTAAGTTGCTTTCTGAACTGTATCTTCTAGCAAACAAGTCTGCAGCTTGTTTTCCTCTGAAAAGTTTGCCACCTTCATCCAATGTGATAGTCTGCCTAGGTGAGGAACGCTCTTCATTTAGAGACTTGACTAATCTCCAAAGTTTCCTGCCGTCTTTCTCAAGGTTCAGCGATGCCGTTTTAGTTCTCCAGCTTTTCCGTTTTTCTTCTAGCTTTGTTCTCTGAAACTCTGCTACAGCCTTTTTCCATTTGTTGTGAGTTTCAAGTGAAGGCTGAGACTCTGCGTCCTTTCTAGCCCTGTCCATGGCTTCCTGACGTTCTTGGAGTGTGCTGGACCAGTATGGTATGTAGTTACGCCGGCATCCTTTGGGAATGGTTTCTTTTGCAGCTTGTAGTATGCATCTGTTGAAGTCTTTTACCACTTCATTAATGTCTCTGTTCTGTACCTTGAGGGTAGACAGCAGCGCGTTCACCTGATGCCTGAATAAACCCCAGTTGGCTTTTTTGTAGTTCCATCTTGTAATGGCTGGGCCTGTACTGAGAGTTGCACTCTGGACAGTAAGAAAGATTGGGCGATGGTCGCTTCCCCCTAGTTGGTCTCCTACTTCTCTACTAATAGATCCAGCTATATCTGGTGTGGAGAAGGCAAGATCTGGTGTTGAAGTTGTGTGCCATCCTCTGGAGTAGAAGGTAGGAGTATCTGTGGCATTATTGACTAGGATTAGGGAGTGATCATCTTGCCAAGTTTCAACCTCTTCACCTCTGTGATCCAGATGGTTATAGCCCCAGCTCTGGGAGTGGCTATTAAAGTCTCCAACTGCTATAAAGTTGGTGGCTGGTACCTGTATAGAGCTGAGACTCAGGGGTTTGTTGTTCGGACAGTAATAGTTCAGGAGTTCTATTTCCATCTTGTCTACCTTTATCTGCAACAGCTGATATTCTGCTCCATCCATGAAGGTTTTCCTTTCGTGTGCAGGAATGTTATTCCTTACAAGAGTAAGTACTCCTCCTTTTCGTCTATCTTTTCTGTCGGATCTGAAGCATTGATATCCCCTTATTTTAAAGGTTTGATCTGCTTTCAAGTGAGTCTCTTGGATACAGCAAACACTGACTTGCTTCTCATACAAGATGTTTTCCAGCTCTGTCTTTTTGCTGTATCCAGCCTGCTTGCTGTTCACTCCCTCTGCATTCCAGTGCATCATGACAAGTGGCACTCTGGGTTTCTCTTTTTCTGTTTTGTTTTGGTCAGTAGTTCTCCTCCGCCGTCTGCTGACTCCACAAGACGGTCTAGAGGGTCCTCCAGTAGCTGAGGGTGGGCTCTGTCGAGGCTCAGAGCCCGGCACTGCACCTGCCTGGTGGAGCTCCACAGGGCGAGCACCAGTACGAGATTTATTTGACGGTGTACTCTCCATAGAAAAAAAAAGCGAGTTGCGTGATACTGTGGTTTCCGGTGCGCCTTCTGGCCCAGTATCTATGACTTTAGCACCTGTTCAACGGGAGAGTGGGCTCATCCCTAATCTGTTTATGTTCCCAGTAGTAGACTATTCGCAAGCAGCCTGGGGGTGTCACTGCTCTGCGCGGACCTTGTTTACTCAAGAGCCAGTATTAAGTCTGGTGCCCTGTCGCAGATATATTTGTTGATGGTGCACTCCAATTGTCGCATAAAGAGTTTTGTATAGTAAGGAAGATGTGTAGAAAGCGCATCGACCTTTATACACTAGTTTTCACAGATGTGAGCTAGTGTTGAGGGAAAGAGTTAACAGAAGGGCACAGGTTGGTGTCAGTGATTCTCTCACCTTTAGACTGCCAACTCTTGTATTTTTCTGGCGACGACTAATTCTTTCTTACTCAAATCTTTTTGAAGATGAACTAGTAGTAATAAGTAATACAAAGAGGGTTGAGAATGTTTTTCTGAACAGAACATATAATCTACTAAGTCAAACTCAGAATGATGGTGAGTTACAGAATGTACATAATTACTTTAATTACAGTGGAAAATAAAATCAATGTTGACATATACTTTGAAAAGAAATACTAGGAAATTTAGAACTGTCAGCGTCTTTGGTTCAGATAAGAAGTAAGAGGCTATTTTCCTCACTGACGAAAGTTTATTCCTACGGCTATTTCTTGGAAGAGTGAATTCTGATTTTGGTCTGGGTTTTATGTAGACTTATCTGCTTGGACTTCTCCTGGGCGTCACAGTAGGTAGGGATTACCAACTGGAGAATTTGATTCAGTTGAGCTACAGTCCAAGAGATGACTAGGCTGTTCCGTTAACCTGGTTGTGAAGTTGCGTTATGAACTTCAGGTGCTGACGAGGTGTTAACTGCTTAAAGCTGTAGACTGCTCAGGGTTGCTGACTAGTGATATCACCGCTAGGTTTGAGACGTAAGCACTAGTTCTCTCTGTAGCATAGAGCAACTAGGCGGTTTACTCGCAACAATTGACAGCAATCAAAATCCAGAAACTGGCTAGGATTCTGCAACTGGGCTGTGGAAGATAATGCAGGTAATCAATCTTCTGTTTTATACAGATATATTAACTACAGCCATTCTGGACATTTCGTCTCAGGATGGTGCCTAATAATATATTTACCTGAAACCATAACAGTCAGTCTTCCTTAAAGGCGGCTGTCCGTTTGTTTACAAATTCCTGTCTAGCAGTAGTCTCACAGTAAGGTCAACCTTTGTTATAAGCAGACGCCTGGCCGTGTGCGTTCATGCGTGACTGCATTGGAGGAATGCTATTTCATTCACTCGTCCGTTGAACAACACGGTTCTTCTCTCGTTCACAACAGTTTTCTTCATCACTTTCCTAATACAATTAGCTTGTAGTACTTTCTCATATCAGCCAGTACTCTTACATCATTATAATGCATCAATAACATTCATAATACATAAATGCAAATATAGCTTTCAATCTAATGTAAAGAATTAAAACCACAATATTAAGTAATTCACACTTTACATCAATTAACTAATCCCTTGATATTAGAGTTAGCTAATTAAGCGAATACTGAGAGTTTGCTTACCGCTCAGGACTTTATCCACAGCTTAAGAAATTAGATTTTGAGTAGCCTTTACTCTCAAATCACATATACTGTTGATATTAGGTAGCTTGAGACTTCTATTCTATAAGCGTGTTTTCTCTTTTAGCGGTTACCAGCAAGTGATCTTAAAACTCAGCATATGTTCGCATGAAGTTAAAATATTCCTGTTCCCACGCCAAGAGTTAATTATTTCCCGGCTCATGTTTAGACACGTACCATGATTTATCGGCGTTCTCCAGTTGACCACTGAACACGGAAATTTAATACTCTGGGAACCACTGGTTTCTACCAAGCTAATAAATCGTATAAGACATCCCTAAAGCCTGCTTTTAAGGGCCTTAGAAGAAGAAGATAAAATTTGGACAGTATGACAGGACTAATAGTGAAGACTTGAAAAATCAGCTAAAGAAACGAACACAGGTGCAAATATTTCCGTAGAGAAAAACAGACAAAATATGTGAAGGAATAGAAAAGTAAGGAATTTTAAAATAATCTAGACATAACCTTCGAGCACTCTGTGACAGGTACTCCCCAATTTAAAATAGTTGCAAACTATTCAACGAGAGAAGGTCTTTGTCTAAATTATAAATTCCTTCTGTCACCCAACTTTTCAATTCTCTCGACCTCTGTCCGCTTGCTAACGCTCCACTTGGCCATGGCTCTACATTTTGAGAATCCCTGAAGTTCTGAGTTATCGAAGAGCTAACTTTCGTAATTCCTTCGGGCCCCGTTCGTCTTGCCAAAATGCTGTACTCATTCACCTTTTCACACAAATTACGGTTAGAATGAACTAATTCTGACCTTCCACTATCTGTTGTCAGTTCGCTGCGCTTAGTCTGCCATTGTTCTGTCTGTCCATCCGGTGGTCATTCCCATTATCCATTCTTTTCTCACCCATAGGCGTATCTTGTATCTCAGTCTCGGCTGAATGGTTTTCAGCCTGGGCTTTTCCTATCACTGTTGTGATATTGTCAAGCAAAATTTTGGTTGGATCTTTCAATGACCCTGACGTATCTCCACTCATTTGAAAATGTTCATCTCCTTCTGTAAAACTAATCGTCTCCTTGAGATTAGGGAAGCTGTTATAGAATGGCTTCTCAGCAGAAGTTTGACCTCTCTCATTTTCATCCGTGCACTGAGGTATGAAAAGGTCAGGCTTGGAGCTGACAACCTGCATTCCATTGTTTCTCTCGACGACGATATTTTCCCCGGTGGTGTTCCTCTGGTCCATCGTTTAGTAAGGGTGCTAAAATTTCCGTTTGCCATGATGTTTTCACAGAAGAACATTTGTCCACCTGACGCCTGTGAACTACGTTCGCAAGGTGCCATATTCGCTTCTCTCTCACAGAGAGAAGGGTGGGGTTTTTGGTGCTGGGTAAAACCCAGTGATATGGCAAGTGTTCTGCCGGTTTTTATCCTTTTCCAACATTCCAGTGGATAAAGTCACAGGTAAAAAAGTTTCCTCCTGAACCTGGTCAACGACCATTGTGTCTCTATGAGTCACATGTTTTATCAGACCTTTGCGTGGTTCCGCGTGTACCATTAAAGGCTGTTTTAGTTCTCCTAGAACTATGTAACTTCCCTTGTCGTTCACTCCATTAGTGTCAACAATGAGAGGTTCCTCTGGGCTACTATTAAGCTCTCTGTCCTTTTGTTGCCCAGGTGTCATTAATTGCGGGAGGGGGCCGTTACTGAAGTTATCTTTCTGCTTAGACGCTTCTTTACAGTCTCCATTCCTCCGGTTTGTAGTGTTTTTGTAGTCCTGAGCGCTTTTGTTGTGGTTATGAAATCGGTCTTGGTGTGCTTTCTGAGATTGAGCGAAGGCATGTTGTTGATTATTATAGATGTTCGGGGTGTCTGGGAAATTCCTTTTCTGACGTGTTCCTGACAAGAGGGTACTTTTCCTCATACTACCTGCATTTATGTGCGTAGGTACCTTCACAAAGGGGTCATGACTTATCGAGTTCGATGTCCGCCTCTCTGCTTTGCCTAACCATGGGCTCTGAGTACTAAGTTGCGCTTCCTGTGGAGCAGATGGTGCTTCCTCTTGAAATAATGGTTCATCTGACCTGGGAGTGGGGCTCTGGGATTCCGTGGCCTCATGACTAACCAGGGGCTTCAAATCTCCTGGCGAGTTTTGAGTTTCCAGTGGCGGCGTCTTCAACTTAAGGTAGGGTTGAGTTTCCGGCTGCTCCTTCTCATATGCTGCTTCACTGCTTATGGCCTCTTCTTTCCACTTGGCTTCCTTCTCGTTCCAGTCGCGAGTCCATTTTTCATCACTCTCTATCATTTCCATCTCAGTTCTCGTGAAAAGTTCTGCCTGTTCTAAGACATGTTTCGCAATTAACTTTCTCGAGTAACCTCTTTCCTCGCCTTCCAAATAAGAGTCACTTATCCATGTATCTAGACATCTTATAATTTTTATGGAATCGGTCACTTTGTGATCTGTCAGATATTGGATAAATCTAGCTCTCAGTTCAGCTACTGCGTTCATTTTAGATCGCTGGGTAGGTAGTTCAATCTCTCAGTATACGCTGCACTAGTTTCCAGTTATTACTAATAATTCTATGAAGTATTGTAATAATAAACCACTGATCAATTTACAGAAGCTCGAGGTAATACTATTAAGTCTACTGACGTAATGTATCCCTTTACAGATGCTAGTATAATTGATATTTTAATAATACTTATTTCTGCTGAATTAAGGTATTATTAACTTTAGACAGACGCTACACTTGCTTCCGATTATTACTAATAATTCTATGAAGTATTGTAATAATAACCACTGATCAATTTACAGAAGCTCGAGGTAATACTATTAAGTCTACTGACGTAATGTATCCCTTTACAGATGCTAGTATAATTGATAGTTTAATAATATACTTATTTCTACTGAATTAAGATATTGTTAACTTGAGCCAGACTCAAGTATAATTTATTTATTTTTAACCCTGTGTATACTCTTATTTCTTCTGAAGTAAGGTATTACAATTGCAGCCAGTCTTTCACACACAATCATCAACTTGTACACTTAGTTATCTTAAGCCACTAATTAACTTAATGAACTTAATTAATCTAAGTAACTTAATTAATTAAATAATTAATTAATTAATTCCAGGACCATTCAGATTTCACTTTCCTTATTCTACTGTGTAATGCCACAATTCTGTTCAGAAAATATAAGAAGTTTCGTTGTCTAGGGATATATAATAGATTCTACTCCAAGGTATTGATAGACTACTAGTTAAAGATTCAATAATTCTTCTGCAGATAGGTCACCAAAGGTAAGATCCCGGACGAGCCCCCAGTTTGTCGCAGATATATTTGTTGATGGTGCACTCCAATTGTCGCATAAAGAGTTTTGTATAGTAAGGAAGATGTGTAGAAAGCGCATCGACCTTTATACACTAGTTTTCACAGATGTGAGCTAGTGTTGAGGGAAAGAGTTAACAGAAGGGCACAGGTTGGTGTCAGTGATTCTCTCACCTTTAGACTGCCAACTCTTGTATTTTTCTGGCGACGACTAATTCTTTCTTACTCAAATCTTTTTGAAGATGAACTAGTAGTAATAAGTAATACAAAGAGGGTTGAGAATGTTTTTCTGAACAGAACATATAATCTACTAAGTCAAACTCAGAATGATGGTGAGTTACAGAATGTACATAATTACTTTAATTACAGTGGAAAATAAAATCAATGTTGACATATACTTTGAAAAGAAATACTAGGAAATTTAGAACTGTCAGCGTCTTTGGTTCAGATAAGAAGTAAGAGGCTATTTTCCTCACTGACGAAAGTTTATTCCTACGGCTATTTCGTGGAAGAGTGAATTCTGATTTTGGTCTGGGTTTTATGTAGACTTATCTGCTTGGACTTCTCCTGGGCGTCACAGTAGGTAGGGATTACCAACTGGAGAATTTGATTCAGTTGAGCTACAGTCCAAGAGATGACTAGGCTGTTCCGTTAACCTGGTTGTGAAGTTGCGTTATGAACTTCAGGTGCTGACGAGGTGTTAACTGCTTAAAGCTGTAGACTGCTCAGGGTTGCTGACTAGTGATATCACCGCTAGGTTTGAGACGTAAGCACTAGTTCTCTCTGTAGCATAGAGCAACTAGGCGGTTTACTCGCAACAATTGACAGCAATCAAAATCCAGAAACTGGCTAGGATTCTGCAACTGGGCTGTGGAAGATAATGCAGGTAATCAATCTTCTGTTTTATACAGATATATTAACTACAGCCATTCTGGACATTTCGTCTCAGGATGGTGCCTAATAATATATTTACCTGAAACCATAACAGTCAGTCTTCCTTAAAGGCGGCTGTCCGTTTGTTTACAAATTCCTGTCTAGCAGTAGTCTCACACTGGTCGGGTCAGTAAGGTCAACCTTTGTTATAAGCAGACGCCTGGCCGTGTGCGTTCATGCGTGACTGCATTGGAGGAATGCTATTTCATTCACTCGTCCGTTGAACAACACGGTTCTTCTCTCGTTCACAACAGTTTTCTTCATCACTTTCCTAATACAATTAGCTTGTAGTACTTTCTCATATCAGCCAGTACTCTTACATCATTATAATGCATCAATAACATTCATAATACATAAATGCAAATATAGCTTTCAATCTAATGTAAAGAATTAAAACCACAATATTAAGTAATTCACACTTTACATCAATTAACTAATCCCTTGATATTAGAGTTAGCTAATTAAACGAATACTGAGAGTTTGCTTACCGCTCAGGACTTTATCCACAGCTTAAGAAATTAGATTTTGAGTAGCCTTTACTCTCAAATCACATATACTGTTGATATTAGGTAGCTTGAGACTTCTATTCTATAAGCTGCAAATATTTCCGTAGAAAAAAACAGACAAAATATGTGAAGGAATAGAAAAGTAAGGAATTTTAAAATAATCTAGACATAACCTTCGAGCACTCTGTGACATGCCCAAGTGATTCCCCCCAAGCTCAGTGTGCAATTCTGGGTTCTCATCATGCTGCAACACAGGGCACCGATAAATGACATCGGGGACTTAACTGTGTCTCAGTACTGGGAGGCCCCGTTTCCGGGTACACCACACACAGCCAGTTGAGGCAACGGTCGCCGTGGGCGTGTCTTCAGTGGGGAAGTTGTGGAGTCTTCCTGTCCATGTTCTTGCACATCCTAACACTGCCCGCAAGACATCGGAGGTTTGGAGAGTGGCCTTCTCTGCTTTTTTGAGCCGGGGTGGGCTCCCCGGGCAAGTCTCGATGGGGATCGGGACGTGTCCACGCGCCAGTGGGCCCAGCATCGGCCGCATCTGTTGGAGGACTTGCTCTGCCAGGTTTGAGTTAGTAAATTCCAACTTTGTCATCTTCTTGGCATTGTGATGCTGGGGTGCCTGTGGATTTCCTAACGCCCCGGGTAGAAGCCAGAAGTGTACTGTGCCAGCTCTGGGGGAGATAAAGGGGGTGTTTCTGCGTCTCCTTGTGATACGTAGCCAAGGTAGGGCTCACAGTGCTCTTTCCCCGCCACCAAATTGCCTGCTGGTTACGCCGAGTTCTCCGAGGCTCTAGGCATGTGACCAAGAGTTGAAGGCAATAGGATCGTCACGTCCTGAGTCTCTGTGCCTGTACGATGGGTTCCGATCTTCAGGGGGCAGTCCACACTCGTTCCCACTCCCAAGACTTGTTCAGTATCCATCTGGCTCCTTCCCACCCACAGAGGGCGTGTACGGTGTAGTGCACCGGTTTTATTATCGAGGTTTGCTCCTCTAGATCCGTTGTGTTTAGCCTGAGGATTCGCACCCTCAGTTACCAGGACTACCTCGAGGAGGGTGTGGCTCTTCACCACGCACAACGATCTTGGGGTATGAGAGGTTTTGCTAGGCCAAGAGACTAACACCGCAATGGTCGCTCCTTTCATGAACAGAATTCACTAGGCCTAGGGTGAAGCAAGGGGGGAAACCCACTACCCACAACACCAGCACATCATACCCCCTGTCTGTAGACTTTGCCCCTGGTCATGAGTAAAACGAAATGTTCAATTTAATAGATAAATAGGTGTATTTAAAAAATACATCTATTAAATGATTTCCAACTCTTTAATTTTAATCTCAATAACAACATGCCACACCTCAGACATGAAAAACCTGTACAACAAATCCAAAAACCCTGTACAGAGACCCGCAGATGGAGAAAAACCTGTTTACAGATAAATTTTAATTGTGAAGTTTTATTGAAAAACGTAACAATCCTGTGAGTTAATTAATGTTCAAATTGCTATATTCAATTGGATGGTAACTCTACTTTCAATGCACCATCTGATGAGTTTCTGAACAGCGTTGTAGTTCATGTGCCTGCTGCAGGTCTAATGAATCTGTTGATGTTCCAGCAATTTTTAAAAAACAGTGTAAACAATTGAGATCGTTAGAATTTATTTTGTACCTGGTTTTGTTCTAAAAGCTGTAGGACTGTATCATCATTTAGTCTATTTCTGCAAACCTCAAAATTAACAAACAAAAACCCTTTACAGAGTGCAAAACCTGTACAGACTGAAGAACAATAGAGTTTTGGTGTGTATTCAATTAGATGGTAGTGCACCATCATAGTATAAAAGTATAGATGTCTTCACTTGCTTTAAAAGAGACCAGTAATAATTTTTATGGGTATTGTAGGTTTACTGTATCAATTAAGTCTATCAAAAAAAATATATACAATATATGGTAATATAATAGTTTATGTATATATATATATAAAATATATATCTATAAATATATAATAGCGTTATGGGTTAGGTTTAGGAATATAAATCAAATATATATATATATATATATTTTTTTAAAAGCTAGCAATGAAAATATAAACTGGCGCAATATTATATATTCTCTACCGAACTTCAAAAATTGGAATAGCCGTTATACCCATACGAATTTTAGTGTCAATCAAACATTGATAGTAATTAATTATTTAATAAATATAAATCATTGGATGACCGTAATGATGATCACCCAAGGCAAAATCACATTGTTTTTTAAAGAAACGAAATTAAAACTAAGAAGAGAAGTAACTCCAAATAAACTTTTCTCTGACCTGGTTAAGATGCAAATTTGCCTTGCTTTTGTGGGTTTTTTTTTTCAGTTTCATAATTTGGTCATATCGGAATGACGGTCGCCGAATGCTCCGCATGTATTTTCGTACCATTTAGATTTCGGGTTAACCCTAACCCCAACTGTAACCCTAATCCTAACTCTAAATGGTACGAAAAAAGAGTTGTCAGAATCATTCAAGTTGAATAAATTCAACTCAAACAAGAATTTTCGTGCTCTTTTTCCACAAAATGTTTATGATTCGGCGGTATGGCAGCGTCCATGTTTGTAACTTTCGCTTTTGTAAAATCACTATTATCAGTTCTACCGTATTCGCTAGCAGTAAAATATTTTGTTCGTTTCAAGCTTAGTGGCCAGATTTTTCAATGCTGAATCCGATTATGCCCAGCAATTGCCGATACGATTGTAAACAGAAGAGTTCTGGTGCTTTTAAAATAGGACGTACGTTTTATAGGTGTATGGGAACGAGGTATCGCACTACTTCCGTGACGTACTCGGTACGGCACAGCGACAAAAATTGTCAAGATTTATGCCGTATGGCGTACGTCATAATGGTGCTGAAAGGGTTAATAATTAGGCGAAAAAACCCGTACAGACCCGTGTACGGCCCGTACACATCTGAAAACGCAAACACCCCGTACAGATTATGGGTAAACCTTTAAGTGTGGCATGTATGGGTTTTGCATTTTATGATATTACTTTTTGCTGTTTCTAGTTTTTTTTCTAACAATGGATGTGAATAGGGGTTCTTCCTTTTGTGTTAGTGGTTGTGAAGGTGGCTTAGCAAGTAACTGTTGTACTGTGATGTCGCTTTTGAAGACAGGCGAGGTGGATGTACTTGTCGTATGTATAACTGACTTGGTAGGTGTAGATGTGGCAACAAAAACAGGCATGCTAGGGTGAGTAGTGTTATCCACCTCCAAATGAATAATGGTATCGCCTTTAATGTGAGCTGGCACATCAACCTCCAGTTGAACAATATCATCACTAATGTGGGCAGGCACATCAACCTCCTACTGTACAGAGCTATCCTGACTACAGCTAAATGACTGACTAGACATGGAGGGGTCAGAAAGAACATTACAGGGGATATAGCAGCTTTTTGTTTTTAAAACACCAAAAGATGTCTTTGCAACACAATTGCACAGTTGACATTCACTTATAGTTAAATTATGGTTTTAGTCTTTCCAGATGTGCTGACTGTTTTCCGATAGTAACTTGGCTGTTTCAAGACACTTCTCATTATGCCTCCTTTTTTGAATTTTGTATTCGTAAGTAACACTTCTTACAAAATATAGTCGAATGCTGTGTGGGTTTATCATCTGATACGTTAATTCCAAACACAAAGAACAGATCATTAACGTAATTTAGAACAGTTCAGCGCTTTCTGAATTGAACGTGTTGTTTTGGAAGTTAATGCTCTCTTGCCACAGGCTCTGCACAGTGCACTGGCACAATTCATATGATGCAAAACAGTATGTTCCATTTCGTTGTTATGTAGTATAGTTTACTTGTGTATGTATAAAGATAGAGGAATATTTGGGACTATCAAGTCTAACACCAGGATGTAGAATGTTTTATCTGTGAATGAAAGAAGATATACAAACAGTTACTTAGAATTCTTTGGCAGCCGTCGTGTGCACAGGATTGTCTACCAAAGAACACTAATGGAACAGTCCTTATCTCACACACAATTAAAAAAAAAAATAATATTATAAATACAAGATTAACAAGACTTGAAAGATAGAACAAAGTATGTAGAAGTAATCTATCTATAGATTTACATGTTTTCTGACGCTTATATACGTAGCTAAATATCATTATAAATGAATGAAAATGCAAAAACAGATGGTGCTTTACAAAGTTATTTTGTTACAACCTTATTTAAGATTTGTGAGTATCAGGAATGCGTTTACAGTAATTTAAATGCCATAAAATCTGGTGACAATATGCTTGTTCTTGTAATGCCAAACTCACAAAACTGACTACCACACATTCTCAAGATATGAAACCAAAAAAAAAAGTATGTGGAAATAATCTTTAGCTTCCCTTCGAGAAGTCTTTAGCGCTCTGGTATAGGGCACAAACAGCCGTGGATAGTACATGTCTAACAAAAGGTCTTCTACTGGTACAGTCAACTGTTTGATTCCATCTTGTGCACATAAATTTGCAAGGTGGCAAATGCACCCAATACTAAAAACATAAGGGTTCCTCTGCTTGATCCTAGTAAGTACTGAGTTTGATTTCCCCACCGTGACATTGCAGTTGTCACTAGCAAAGCTGATGCAATTTTTCCATGGAATATGAAATTTTGTGAACAGATTATCAACATCACTGAATATCACCTCACTGGTTCCACCACTGCATACAGGCATGTCCAACAATCTCGCTCTTGGTCCCAATCCTTCTTCAAAAACTCTCACCATAATAACTAACCGCTTCTCTGTTTTCTTGTCATTTGATTCATCCAACCATTAATGAGAAGGGTGTTTCCCTGCACAAGCTTTATTCACTGGTTCTGTTGCAGATGGAGCCAGGCAGTTTTTTTAATGATAAGTGTTTAATCTTGGTCTCATCTTTGACTGGAACTGTCTGGCAATATCACTGTCAGGAAAGCCCCCACCTTTGCAGGCGCCAAGTCCACAAAAGTATCAGCAACAAGATGCAGTTTAAGTTATGCTGGGGCAATAAAAATTTAGCAAACGAAAAATACGTCAAGCCCCTTATGAATGCCACCCTTTCCTGCTTTGGTACTGAGCAAAAAAGGTCTTAATAGATTTCTTCCCTTCTTCATTGCAAAATTTGTTCATGCCAATTTCGATTTAAAATGTACTTTCAGGATCATATAATCCCTGAAGCTACTACTTAATCATCTAGTTGCTGCATAATCTACAAAAAAGCCATGGGTTGATCCAACTTGGATGCATCTACAATGCCAGGTAAGAGTTTAACCCATTCGACCTGAAACGTTACCATGACCCTGCAAAACTTTTGTTTCTTTGAATTAGACTCAGCCATCATTCAGTGGATGAAATATTTCCAAAAATAATCTTGTGTAGAGCCGAAGAGAATGATTACGTAAAAAAACATACAACGAACCCAGCAAACGGCTCCGAAACAGCAACAAAAAAAAAAAAATAAATAATTCAACCAAAATTATGAACAGAAATATCAAATCTAGAGAACAAACGTACCACCAAAAATTTACAAAATTATTAATTACGAGTTGGTAGCCTAGACCAGTGATAACAGATTGCCACTTTATTAAAAATAAAGCAGCCTAATCTCGAGCACTGGAATAAAGTAGGCCTACTCAACGCAAACAAACTTTTTTTTTTTTTCTAGTTATGTAGGGCTTCTACACAAAAAATTATGGACACTTTATCGGAAATCGATATTCCCAAGGGCAAGACTATCAAAAATCTAGGACAGACAAAAAAGTACCCACCAAAAATTTACAAAATTACTTTTTTTACGAGTTGGTAGCCTAGACCAGTGATTAACAGATTGCCACTTTAGTAAAAAATCAAAGCAGCGAAAATCTCGAGAGCTGGCATAAAGTAGGCCTACTCAATGCCAAACAAACTTTTTTTCCTAGTTATGTTATGAACACTCTGACAATTTTATCGGGAAAATATATTGAGGGGGCAAGATGTAGCCACTACCCAACTGGAAAGATTATGGCAGCTATCGCTATTAATATTGCAACAAAGCAAAACTTTAGTACCAGCAATATTTAAACCAAGTTTATAACCGCGCCTAAGACTTTAGCTTTTTTCGGTGTACAAAAATGGCATCGTTGATAACACGGTAATCTTTAAAAATTACGTGATGTCCGCCGAAAAAAGTGGAAAAGCGTTTGAGGCCGAATTCAAAGTATGTGCCGAATTCTTGGGTATAAAAGGATTTGATTGGTTGCTGGGAGAGACCTCAGTTTAAAAACAAACGGCGAGATTTCCGGAATTAAAAATAAAAAAAAAATTGGTTAAAAAAAAAACCTGGGCTAGAAAATATTTTCTGATTCAACATTTAAAAAAAATTGGGTTGGAAAATATTTTTAGAATCAACCCAAAAAAAAAAAATTTTTTTTTTTTGGGGAGGGGAAGAAAAATCCGTACAACGAGTCTGTACGGCCGTACACTGCTAAAAGTATCAAAAATTCGTACAGGTTGACAGGTATGCTATGGCGTCACACATCCAATCTCCCTTTTTCATCATCCTTAGATACTCATCTCCTAGTGACATTTTACTCTACTCTCATCTCAGCAATGTTCAGTTGAGGTATGACATGGTGTGAACAAATCCCATTGTCGTGGTAGCCGATCTTCTCCCATTCTTCAGACATGGCCAAACCATCTTAGTTGGGACTGTTCTACTTGGGTCTGCAGGGGGTGGGATTTAAGGCCTTGACGTATCGTCTGGTTGCGGACCATGTCTCTTCTTGTTACTTCAACCACCTTCCTCAGATACCTCATTTCTGAGGTTTGGATCTGGCTTTTGTGGGTTGTAGTCATTGCCCAAGCATGGGAAACAAAGAGCCAGAGATCCAGACCCCCAGGATGACCCAGAGTCTGCTGGGAGGACAACATTAGACAATCTCTGAAGGACCGAGGACTAGAATGGAACAAGGCCAGGAGGAAGACAGCCGATAGGATAGTCTGGCGCTCTCTCTTCCAAACCTCTACACCTCACGGATGAAGGAGAACGACTAAGTAAGTCTATCTCAATGTACGGTTTTGTGAGTACCATGTGGTTCAAAAACAGGACTGAATTCAAAATTAACACAAATGTGCAGAACAACACCACGTCCACACGTGACGGTTTTCAAATTTGAATCCTTGAGAAAAATTATGTTTTCTTTCCTTTTCTCCATCTTTACAAAAATAGGCTTCGGTCCAACTGGCAAAGGCAATAAAATACGGTGATTTATTTCCAACAATATGGCATTGTGTACACAAAATATAGTTCACCTTGTACAAAATTCATCACAAACAGTCTTCTCAGTCTGTAGCCATTCTTTTGTTATTTTTGGTACAGTTCAAGGCCTATTTTAGCATAAAATCGCTGACGCGAAAAGAGACTAAAACTGTCATTGATTTATGTGCAATTACTACGATTTTTCCAGGTTCTTCTTTAAAAGAAAAAGATTTCTTCTTTTCATTTTGCATGCTTCCTACCTTCATATTTTCTGCTGTTGACTAATTTTCATATTTATCGAAGTAATCTTATACCTGCTAGAGCTTCCCTTCAGGTGAACATGCTGGCATTTCAGTAACTAGTTCCAAAATTGGACAGCGTTCTGACATTTCGAGAACATTTTCCTTTTTGTTGTATTTGATGTTAAAAGGACTTGTTATGCAAATCTAAAACCTGTCCGCACCCACACGAATGAAATATCAAGACTGCCTTAGACCTAGAACATGGTTTCTATGGTCTCTAGCCACAGAATGTTTACACGTCATACCACTGACTATTAATTGTTTATGCATCACTTAGAAATGCCTATTTCGCCATTTCAGGATTTCCCTACTTCTGGAATTCCCTAATGGAGTTTTGCTATGACGTTCAATGGAGAAAGCCTACCCTATTAACCAAGTGTCCCCATCTTCCTGTGACATATGTATTAATGCCCACTGGGTCCCATAAAGGTCAATTCATAAGTGAATGCCCTTCAAGCTTATAAAACAAGACACATATTAAAATCAGCACTATGTCTTGAGAGCATGAATAAAGATAAAATTTAGTAGTCTAGTATAAAAGTTCTCGACTTCTAACATGTTAAAAAACAACAGCTGTTTTCATTGAAATGCAAAACAAATATAAAAGCTGTAATGCAGATCTATTCACTCAAAGTTTTTTAGTATAAAGTAATTTTACAATCCCTTGTTATTAACTCAATGAATCTGGCATAACAAAATAAGTCATCGTAATTTAGGTAATAGATTGAAACGGATACAATAAACATGGAATGGCCTTGAACTGGCACAGGGCAGGAAGGCTTGGCATGAATTTTGTTGAAGGCCTATGTTCTTAACATACCGTATATATTCCAGTATAAGTTTAGAATGTTATTCCCATTTTGGATGTTAAAAAACGTAACCCCAAAGCCCAAAGTACAGTCGAGTCAAAAAAAAAAAAATTCATGACAACGGTCAGTATTACATCCCCCCAGATACTGGTATATCATTCAGATATAAACTTGCTGCTCCATTAAATGTTTTTATCAAAATATCTTAAGTAATACATGTTTGAATTCCTACAAAGTCACAAATTTCAACTGTTGGCCAGCCTCCTTTGTTTGATCTATCAGCAGTACCATTACTTCTTTCACTAGATTCATTTTTGTCAGTGTCACTGTCAGAGTCTAAATGAGGCCCTTATTCAATATTCACATCTTATTAGGCAACACTGGTAGCGTCCTGATCAAATAACAAGCCACTTCTCAGATCCTAAAGCAAATATTCTACAGCTCGGAAAGCCCTGGCTTAAAAAAATCAGGACAAATCAAAATATCAATCGATTTTTTTTTTTTTAAATCAGAAAACTGAAGCTTTCAGTATACTGGAAATCTATTTATAACTCAGGTCTCGCTAAATACTGAGATCTGATTGTTACTTGGTGACGGCTAACAACAGTATTCAGACTTTCCGGGCAGATGATTTCAACCATATTAAATGAGAAAGGGTTAAGCTGAAAGTGAAAGAATTTGCAGAAAGCCACAGAAATTCCAATCCAATGCAATGCAGGAATTCGGAATTGACAAAAAACTCGTTCTACTTAACGGGTCATTCATTTTGGAAGCTATTTAAGTCTAGGGGTCGACTTATGGTTGGACAGACCTACACGTAAGTATATACGTAATTTCTCATTACCTGGCATGAGTTGCTGTGGACTTTAAGCTGACGGATTCTGGGGACCCCTAGAAGTCTGTTCTCGTAGTAAATGTACCCCAGCTCACCAGCAGGAAGAGCCGAGTTGTTAGGATAAGTCTCCCAGTACAGGCCATCCATCAGAGGTCCTTTAGCGTACTGTAATAACACAACATTTTTGATCACATAAAAAATGCTGAGTCACACAAGACAAGTCTGCTGCAAAATCAGCAATCATCTGACTAATGATAAGTTGTAAAAGACAATTAGCTGCAAGCATCATGATCAAGTAACTAATTTTTTAGCCCCAAAAGAAAAATCTGCTGCAAAAATGATACAATCAATATTGAATTCCAAAACATAAATGTGCAGCAAACTCATAATCAAGTTGACCAGTTTTGACACTCAAAATACAAATTTACTGCAACGTCATTATAAATTTCAAATTTAAAGTCTTCAAATGTCATGCCCCTTCTAGTTCCCGGTGGTCTCTGAAGAGAGAAAGAAAGAATATGACTACTGCACCCTCAGGTATGTCAGACAAGGCAACTAATATGAAGTTGTGCACGTGGCTGGCAACCTCAGCATTAAAAAAAATGAAGTTCCACAACAAACAACCACTGCAGGAGCATATGAATGCTTGGTGCAGCATTCCTGCAAAGGGACCAGCTACAATGGTGGCTCCATATAAGGAGTGCAAATGAAAATGATTAGATTCTCATGTGTCCTATCTAGCCCTCACTATCTTTCTTTCCTTTCCCTGACGAAGGCCTTGTGGCTGTAACGTTGGCTATTTTCTTTGTCTTTTGTCCTCGTAAGACGAATCACCTTTTTTTTGATTTTTTTTTACATACACATCCAAATGAAAATGATGTTAAGTTTCGTGATCAACAGACCAATCCTGAGTCCCAAAAGACAAACTTCCATCACGCTTAATGACCATAACAAATTTTTAGTTCCAAAAGACAAATTTGCTTCAAACTCCATGATCAACTGGCAAATATCAAGTTATACAAAAAAATAACTGCAAACTCCAAAATATATTGATCTTAGCTGTGTCACATGAGGTAATTTATTGCAGTGGCAATATCACTTTATTAAAATTGATTCAAATATTCACTTTTAATATAAATAATGAGTCAAGCAAAGCAAACATATAATATTGTTAAATAAACAAACACTACAATATAGGAAACAAAAAGACAGTAACAATGGTCATCTCAAAGAAAATGGCTCCTCCAGAATGCACTATCAAATTGAATAAAAGAGTTTTGAAACAAATCAACAGATTCAAATACCTAAGCACGTTAATAACTTCAGACGGAAGATAAATCTCAGTACTGAAGAGTAGATTAGCCCAGGTAATAACTGCATTGACAACATGAAAAGTATTTTTACAACAAATCTTTGTCAACGGAAGTATCAAAGTGATCTCTTCAGTGTTATATACAGCCAGTCATAACATACATGAGTCATGAGTCACCGACAATTAGAAAACAAGCAGGAAAAGCTTTTGAGGCCATAGAGATGTGGCTTTATAGAAGAATGTTAAAAATACCCACGGACATCACCTGATCACCAGCGCAGTGTGGTAACCATTACACCAGCGCGGCTCCCACTGGACAAGTTATGAGATGAAGAAAGCTGGAATATGTCGTGACAACAGGAAAGAGTGAAGGAAACAAAGAGACAGAGGATGATAAAGACATTGGAGTCTGACATCATGACATGGAAAGAAGGTAACAACAATAAAATTTATGGACAGCACTCGGGACAATGAAAATGTGGAGAAACATTATCAACTATGCCACCAGGTATGGTACTTGAAGTAGATGAGGAAGACATAACAACAGAAAAACCAACATGCAACAACAAAACATAAAACAAATTTTAATCACGCTAGACCACAAGGGCATTTATAACAGCATTATATAAAACATAACAAAGTTTCTAAAAAATATTTTGTTTCTGCCCATTTTTCCTCACAAGATGGCACTGAAAAAATATGCCCCTGCATTAAAAGTAACGTACATTCCAGAAATCCTCCACGCTTGTTAGATCTCGAAAGGTCGCATCATTGTCATCAGCTGTGTCCAAGAAGAGGTCACTCATCACTTTAGTGTAGTAATACATGGTTGTTGATGTCATGCCAAAAGTTACTGCAAGCGAAACAAGTCATTCAGATTTCAGTGTCTCATCTCACACTATAAAGCAGAAACCTACTGTCTTTAAAAGCAATTATAAACATGAAAATCCATGTAAAATAAGAGGCGAACAAAAAATTAAAAGGGGATCCATGAACATGAGTTGAAAGCAAAATTTTAACTAGAACCTTGTAATAAACCATGTCTGCAGAATGGGAGAAGATCGGATACCACGACAAGCATGGGAAACAAAGAGCCAAGGATCCAGACCCCGAGGACGACCCAGAGTCCGCTGGCAGGACAACATTAGACAATCTTTGAAGGACCGAGGACTAGAATGGAACCAGGCCAGGAGGAAGACAGCCGATAGGATAGTCTGGCGCTCTCTCTTCCAAACCTCTACACCTCACGGTAGAAGGGGAACGACTAAGTAAGTAAGTAAGAACCTTGTAATAAAAAGTATAAGAAGTTGAATCTTTCTTTTTCTTCTTCCTCGTTCATCCTGAAAAGGACGCTGGTTGTGTTGTGTCCGTTTACAGTGGAGCTGCGATATTTGCGCCTTTTGGCCGACACATCCGACTTCAGCACAGCATTGTTTGGGGCCGGGTTTGCCTTACCTCTTCAATCCCTACTCTCTCAGCCAGACTGCAGTAATGCAGCCTGCTTCCAGGACCACCACTTGCAGGTGGAGTAGGGTCTTGGTCAGCTCTGGTTCGCTGACCCTGACGCAAGCAGTCAAGCTATGGGTCACTGACTGCATTCATCTCTTTTGAATGAAACAAATAAACAGCCTTATCAAACTAACATATCCTTGACTGACAGAATAAGACTACTTTCTCCTCAGGCATGTCGTAGCAGGCAACGAACATGAGGTTGTGCATGAGGCTGCCAACCTCATCATAATAAAACACGGCCACAAAAACAGCCACAGCACAAGCACATGAATGATCTGGTACAGGCTCCCTGCAAGGGACAGCTTTGTTTCGGAAACCAGATTTTTTTGGGGGTTTTCAGATGTCGCTCAAATCACGTTATAAAAGTAGCCCAAAATTCCCAAGCCACCCAAAATGTGTTCAAAAAATAGCCCAAAGTTGCACTAATTGTGATAGAAAAGTACAGACATATTCAATTTTCACGTGTTCAGATATAAGAATATTGGCCTGTATTACTGTGTTCATGTCATCACATCTGTTAATTCCAGGATTTATAACTTTCTTTTCACAAATCTGCTAGAATTCATTTTCTAGAACTTAGTTCTACAATTTGTAAGGCCACAACCCGCATTCATTTGTCCTTTTGTCGGTCACTGAGTAGAGTAAATTCATCAATGTTCAGTTACAAGACGCTGGCGAAGGATACGACACACATTGAGGAAACCTACTGATAGCATTACAAGGCAGTTCTTGTTCTGGAATCCACAGGGAAAGAGAGGCAGAGGTAGACCCAAAAAAAACACATGGAGAAGAGAACTAGATACAGAAGTGAAAATGATGAGGAAAACATGGAAAGAACTTGAGCGGATGGCACGTAACAGGAGAACTTGGCATGTGTTTGTTGAAGGCCTATGCTCCTTGGGGAGCTAACAGTACTGACTGATTGACAGTTACAAGCCATCCTTCTATCACGCACCATTTGCTGCATGTCCTTATCATTTAAGTGATTATTATAAGTTGTGCAATAAAGGTTTCCCATTCAAAATGTACACTGATTCTTGTTTTACAAGTTATTTACTCAAGTTCAAGACAACGACAAACATTTTCTCAGTTTCTTACTGTGATGTTAGTAATTAACTGAAAGTTTCTAAAGTCAACTTAGATGGGTGAAAAAATAATGACACTTGGAAGCCGTTGGCAAACAAAAATAAGTGTCAGTCACACTGACGGAACCCCAGTGTAGTTTTTGGGGTCTCAGGGGAGACGAAGACAATATCGGACTTCTGCTACCTCCGGCAGGTCGTAAGAGATGACTAAAATGAGGCTGTGCAAGGTGCTCGCAACTTTATCATATAAACGAAATTACCACAGAAACCATTCGTGCAACAGACTTCAATTTTTTGGTGCATTCTTCCTGGGAACCAGATACAGTGCTGGCGCATGCTCCATTGGGAACAAAAAGGCAAAATGATCATAACACTGAAAGAAAATAAAATGGTTAGTTAATACAATATTTGGCAAAAAAAAAGAGAAAGTAAGGTTACTCTATCCCATGTGGTTTCTAGGTGCCGCTGAAGAGACAAAGAAAAAAATAGCCCATATTATTTATTTATCTCCCACTCATTCTGTCCTCTTCTATTTCCAGTCCCCACTTTTATTACGTTTGGGTAGTTTATTGTTCAGTTTCGTTTTTTAGTTTTCAGTTTCTTAGTATGTATTGTGTACATCCGGTGGCGGAAGTCACTTCCTTTTCAGCCACGCTGTCCATCAGCGGACAGCAAATAGTGATAGGATTTCGATGCCTTGGCTTCAGGGAAGTACCTAGGTTTTATTTTTATATTTATTTAAGTTCTTATGTGTCCTATCTAGCCTTCACTTTCTTTCCTTTCCTGACGAAGGCCTTGTGGCCGTAACATAGACTATTTTCTTTGTCTTTTGTCCTCGTAAGACGAATCACCTTTTTTCGATTTTTTTTCCAACCCATCCAAAGAAAAAAATACAACCATAGCTTCGCCAGGGGTGCTGTATGAGACAGATAATGTGAGGTTGTGCAAGGATCTGGCAACATCATTATTTAAAATAAACATATACAAAAACCACCACTACAACAGTGCATGAAGTGTTTTTCCCCCTTGCATGAAGGCCAACTACACTGGGGGTTCCAAGCTCATTTCTGTTGAGTGTGTATTAGTGTCGTTTTGGTTCATAATTGTATTATACTGGTGAAAATCTACCAACTGCGTCTCGGGTTGTTTTAGTCTCATGATCTAGGTGGTTCATTTTTCTAACACTAATCAACAGAAAATCTGGCTTCATTTTCTTCATAATCGATTATGGGTAAATTCGTTGCATTCACTTAGACTGCCCTGTGCCCGAATTTGTGAACTTGTAAATACTTAGTATTTCAATTCAATAAAACATATGAACTATAGACATCAACGTCGAAGTCCATTCAATATTTCGACTCATTTAATTTTGCACAAGACGATTTCCCATAATGGAAGATACATAAATATAATGAACCATGTCCATTTCACTGTCACTATTCGATCCAATATTATCTTCCTTGTGTGCTTTCAGTATCAGCGACTATATATTTATTTCATTTGTACTCACCTGAGTTCGTTACAATAAAGTTCCATCTGAACACATTATTACTTTGGTTCGTCTATTTTTAACGTCTACACTGTTTTTGCATCCTTCTATTCTCCGAAGGATCAAAGGATGATGATGTTTATTTTATACAAAAGCAGTAGACTCAAATGACATCACAAGCATCCAGGTGAAGATTAGACTTCAAGGGATGCCCAAAATGAAGACTTATTCATTTCTTTTCCTTTTCAGTCCCTATATTCTTTCTTTGTCTTCTCAGAGGCCCCCAGGAACTATACAGGATGAAGATACATAGCGGATGGTAAATAATTACACATGAACTAAAGCAAGCCTAGGTCAAACACAAGAAAATAAACTGCATTCTTCCCATAGTGTTGGGGGGGAGAGAGAGAGAAGAGAGAAGGGAAGGGAAGAAGAACTAAGCAAGCAGGAAAATGATGCTGTAAGGTAAAGTAAAGTGACTTACTGACACACAGCACAGCGAGGAAAACTATGTAGATGATCAGCTCTCTCAGAGTTGTCTTCACATAGAGTTCGCGGTTAGTCTTAGTTTCTTCAGTCTGACGAGTAGCCCACAAAGCTGAAACCAAAAACAAATGTGCATTAAATGGCAAGACAAGATCGGGAACGTAAGTGTTTCCTCGAGTAGGTGAAAAGATGTGATGGTAACAACTCATAACAAGCATAACGCAGAAAGAAGGAACACTTTAAAATCTTAAACAGCTTTGATAAGATGTTGCTGCAGAACAACCTTCCAAAACTTTATTTACCATGATAAAAACTACTGACAACACTTGCTTAAGTTAAACAGCTAACTACAAATGGTTTCTAAGTAAATAAATATGTACATTATGTGGCATTTCAAGACATGTCTAATACTAAGAAGTATAACTCAAGAAAATCAAGAATCCTAATATTTTTCCCACCAAAGTTATGATAATGTATCATACTACTTTGGCAGCTGATGAGGTTGCTGAGACCATCACAAATGCACCTGCACATCTGCCAGAGGCATGCTGATGCATTGTATTTCCTGAGCAGGCTACTGGTCATCTGGCACTGCCACAAACATAGAGATGTTCAAAGTAGATGCTGCTCATCTGAGCTGCTCCAAAATTGCTTTATTCAGTATGAAACTATCACATGCATCTGGATTTGGAAATCTGTGCTTTAAAATACTTCCCAGGTGCATTTGGATCTTGTGTTTATGAACAACTTGACAGCCATCAAGCTGAATGCAGTACATTATGTATTCTAGAATATGTGTTACATTTGCACCCAGATGAAATAGCTTTCTCTTCTGCCTTGGGCATCATTAGTGACAACTATGTTCTTGGTTGTCACACTTGCAGTAATTCAGCAGGTGATTTACCTCAAAAAGGATTAGGAGTAGTTCTGTAGGCAAAGAGCAATATGTCTTCTTCTTCTTCTTTGATCCTTAGCCGCCGACCGTCAAAGCAGTCAGTGGCCAACACGCCTAGTGGCGTCTTGTAGGGCAACAACAAATTGATTCCACTTTGCTCGGTCGGCGGCCATCCTTCGTACAGTGCCCCAACTCTGGTTCATTCTTTGCATCTCAGCCTCCACAGTCCTCCGCCAGGTTGTTTTTGGTCGGCCTCTCTTTCGTTTTCCTTCAAGGGTCCAAAGCATAGCTGTTCGTGATGGCATCGGGGTCTCTTCTGAGGACATGGCCAACCCAGCTCCAGCGTCTGCCAGCTATGATGGTGTGCATGTCCTCTTGCTTGCTCTGAGTAAGCAGATCTTGGTTGGTGATGGTATTCGGCCAAAAGATTCGGTGAATTTTTCTTAGGCATGTTGTGTAAAAAGAGGACAATTTCGACATTTCCTTCTCTGTAACTCTCCAGCATTCCGCATCATAGAGAAGCAAAGAAAGCACACAGCTCTGATATAATCTTAATTTTGTGCTTGTGCTGTATTGAGAGGACTTCCAGATGTTGTTTAGGCTAAAAAAGGCTGTTCTTGCCTTATTCATTCTGATGTTGATGTCTTTGCCTGCCCCGCCGTCTGGTGTTACTATGCATCCTAGGTATGCGAAGGTGTCTGTCTGTACCAGTGCTGATTCCTTACTGATATGGGCTCAGGGTTGCTCACATTGAGCGTCATGACCTCTGACTTCTTTAAATTGATGTTCAAGCCCACCTGCTTATTAGTCTATCCGTTTTTTCCTGGATGTGTTGATGTGAATGTGCTAGTAGTACAATGTCATCTGCATATTCCAGATCTTCCAATGTAGAAAATGTAGTTCGTCTTATTCCTCTTGGACTGCCCTCTGTTGTCTGGCGCATCACCCAATCTATGACTGTTAAAAATAGAGTGGTTGATAAGGGGCATCCCTGTCGTACTCCTGTCTTCACCTCAAGGGTTAGGTTGCTCTGCCCAACACTACACGTAAAGTTGGCATAGAGGATTTTTATGATTGACACTATGCAGCTTGGAATTCCATAACCCCTCAGTATTTTCCATAAACTGTCCCTATGTATGCTGTCAAAAGCCTTTTCAAAATCAATGAAATTAATGTACAGCTGTCTTTGCCATTCTGAGCACTGCTCTATAATGTTCCTGAGAGTGAATATATGATCTACACATCTTCTGTTCTTTCTAAATCCTGCTTATTCTTTCCTCAGTTTGTGGTCTACTGCTTTTGAAATTCTCTGTATAATTATCCTGCCTAGTATTTTGCTGGGAACTGAGAGAAGAGTGATTCCTCTACAATTATTGCAGTCTGCAAGATCTCCCTTCTTGGGCAATTTGACAATTATTCCTTTGTTCCACTCTGATGGTGTTGTCCCTGTGGTGAAGTGGGATGTTATAAATATTTATAGGGGACTTAGTGTACTGACTGAGATCAGCTGTGAAGGTATCTATATCTATTAAAAGTAGTGTATTATAGATAACCTTACTTGCTACCACATATCTCTTTATCTCAGTCAGAATTATTCTGGAATAGTGTGATGCTACGTTATGTGTCTAGGGTATGTGTATGAAGAAGTGTAAGTCACAACAACAGACAGATAAACAATTTAATGTAATCCACTACTCTTGACAACACTGTGACACTCACATACATATAACACTCTACAAAGATATCTTAAAAGAGTCACTGATAAACTTTCGAATAACAATATGTATTCATTACTGGCATGAATGAATATGTGTCCTGATTCAACTACAAGGGAACCAGGAATCACAATCAATTTAAATTACAAGTTATGTACAGAATGTATTTAATATGAATATTGTAGTGACATATATTATTACAAATGTTCTATGTGTGTCAGTTGTGTAGTAGTAAAATGAGGTAATACTGGTTTTGTTTTGTTCAAGCTCTGTTGGTATTTGTCATCATGACTTCAATAGTTTGTCTTTAGGGACTATTATTGGAGATGTTCACAGTTCCTGATTTTAAGACAAGTAAATTCCCCTCTGAATGGTATTTTTATAAAGTTATTTCAAGATGAGGGGACATAATGTTGAGCTCAGCTGGCCAACTCTGCTTATCTTTAGTGATGGCGGCAGGAAAGGACTCCTCTGCTCGAATTCTCCTCTGGGCTCAGGAGACACCTCACTGATAGCTAAAAAGACCAAGGAGTATGCTGTCCGACTCTGGATTCAGCAAATCTCTGACCAGATGCTGCTCACTACCATCAAGACCACTGTCCCTGAAATCAAGAAGGATGTACCTTCTACTTCATAACTAATTTATATTCTCTTTTACACTGATCACAATACAGCACAAACATTGCGTTCAGAGCGTTAGGCCAACAGTCAGCTTCATTTGAAATACTTTATTCCAGTATTACCCTTCTTAATGGTTACTACGCCTCTACACTTCCAGCATTATTTCTTTCTAGTCCATCATCCAGGTGTCAGTGTACTATTTGGCCATTCCATGCCGTTTTACTTCTCTCCGACACCCTCTGTTCAGGCTGGAGCATTATAGGCTTTACCTCACGTTTGCCACTGAACTACACATATATATACAGGCATAAATCAACAATTCACATTCAATTTTTCATTAAAAGATACTGAATGGTTCAAGCTTACCACAATTTCATGGAAATAAACACAGATACGTTGATTAGCAATGAATTCTGGCACAAACTGGCACAAATTCCGTTCTGCCTATGTTCCAGGCTTTTATTTTAGCAAAAATGTGAGCTGGCTTCAACGTACTGTCGCTTTATCAAGCTTATTTGAATTAGTGGTCTCGAACTAACGCTCCCAAGTGTGTATATCAGCGAGACTGGCCAATGAGCCACGTTTCGACAAGTGTTTGAAAAAATGTTATCTTTTCCCGTCTCCCCTAACAACCAAGATAGTATTTATAACCCGACCAATCGTGGTTAGGCTTTCATTTGTTGCGCTCCAATCAATTTGGAGTTTACATGGTAGGCTATTTATGTAACGTAAGGTTTTTTCAAACACGTTATAAAAAAAATTTTATGAGCAGAAATGATTTTATGCTGTCAGGCACCCCCAATATTTTATTTTGGGTATAATTTATTAATTCCTGGACTATTTGCGTAACGTTTTACATATTATTTGTCAGCAAACCCTAAGGAACCCAAAAATACTAATTTAAAGGAGCTACGTGGCTGCGTTCAAAATATGCAATTTCTTCTATCTCCTGTTTAGAAGATGTGCTGTCTGGGTACTGTTATGTGTTCAAACGTAAACCCATATAATGTTGTCTTTTCTAATAAGAGTCTGTTATGATTTATAAACCTAACTCTGGGAAAGGGTAGTGTATTTTATCACTGTCCGTCTGAAAAAAAAATTAGTGCATGTAGACTTACACGCGTGATGGTAGTAATTGTGTATCGCGCGAAGCGGGTTTAGTGTTCGGCTTTCTGCCTCTCCCTTCTCTTTTTATCCCTTTAGTCCATCTGTTCGTTCGTTTTGGTAACGCAGTATAATTAATGTTAGGGTTAATTTAGGTCATTACGCAGTACGTCTCAATGCTTTTCCAAGAAATACAGCACACGTTTCATTGAAGAAGGCGGGTAATAATACAGTAAGCTTTACTATCAACGTGAAAGCGTTACAATTTGCAGACGAAGCAGAAAACAAGGGGGATTTCGAGTACATTCTTTGTGACAGCACTGTCATTTTCCCATTGCTCTTCTCTTTATTAATTTTATTTGTTAGGCTTTATATTTACCTAATAATTTATATATGTGGATTAGGATATTCCATGACACCTCCCCTCTTAAAACAGACATTATATGTCAGTCCTTTATTCTATATACACATATAGAAATTTATTATTATTTCTGGGGTTTACGGTGATTCTCATCACACGGATGGCGGCTTAAAAAATCCGCTCCCAGATTGGTTTTTCCAGATATATATTCAATGCTAAAATTATATGGAGCCAGAAGCAAAGACCATCGGAGTAACCTAGAGTTCTCATGCTTAGCCTGTGCTAAAAACGATAAAGGTTTGTGGTCAGTTTGCAACTTAAATGCCTTCCCATATAGATAAATATTGAATTTCTTTATTGCCCATATTACTGCAAGACATTCTTTTTCGCTAGTTGAGTAGTTGATTTCAGCTTTATTCAACTTTCTGCTAGCATATGCCACTGGGCTTAATTCCCCATCCAATGCATCTGATTTCTGTAGTAAAGTTGCACCTAGCCCAATATTACTTGCATCCGTCCTTACTATGAATTCTTGACTTAAGTCAGGTAATTTCAAAATGGGTTTACTTGTGAGCTTTTCCTTCAATTCTTGGTAAGTCATTTCACATTGTGGTGTCCATGTAATGCGATCTGGAAGTCCTTTACGTGTCAATTCCGTTAAAGGTGCACATATGGAATTAAAGTTTTTGATATACTTCTGGTAGAAACCACATAATGAGACAAAGGATCTCACGTCCTTCTTGGTTTGTGGTCTCGGGGCTTTCTGTAGTTTCTCTAAATTCTTTGGGTCAGGGGTCATGTTTCCCTGATAAACTGTGTGTCCCAAAAATTCCAATTCTTTACATCCAACACAACATTTGGTTGGACGGGCTGTTAAATTTGCCTCCCTAAGTCGATCAAACAGCATGTTCAGAGAGTCAATGTGTTCCTCAAATGTTTCTGTTGCTATAAGGATATCATCCATAAAATTTGTTATACAGGGATTATTCAGAGGATCCAATAATTTTCTCATCATTCTAGAGAAGACACTAGGCGCATTCTTCAATCCAAATGGCAATCTATTAAACTCATAGTGTCCTTCTGAGGTACTAAAAGCTAGGTATGGTCTAACCTCAGGCTTTACTGGAATCTGATAGTATCCTTTACTCAGATCCACTTTTGAGAAATATTTAGCTTTATTTAGTCTGGCAAACAGCTGATTTGTATCCGGCAATGGATCCACCTGTCCTTCTGTAATAGCATTCAGTCTCCTGTAATCTATACAGAGTCTATGTTCTCCAGAGGGCTTCCTTAAAAGTACAACACCGGAACTATACGAAGACTCACTGTGCGAAATAATTCCTTCCTTCAACAGATAGTCTATCTCTTCCTTCAAAGCTTTTTCCTTAGCAAACGGAATCGAATATGGTTTCATACAGACAGGTGTGGAGTCTATGAGTTTCATATCATATTCCAATAGGTTTGTATGCCCTGGTCGGTCTGTTAACACCTCTGCATGATTATTTAGAACCTGTTGCACTCTCTCTTTCTGAGTTTTCGTTAAATGTGTACTGATTTTCACCTGTGCTGCTGTCTCACAGGGGTGTAATGGATATTCAAATGATGAAAGTGGTTCCTTTTTCATCTCCATGGCGATGGACAAGGTCAACAAGTGTGTCTCTTCCTGATGTTCTCTTTCCAAATATTTCTTCAGGAGATTCACATGATAGATTTTTTCTTTCCCCTTCTTATCTATCTTATAATTTGTTCTAGACACCTTCTCTAGAACTGTATATGGACCCTGCCATCCAATTTGTAACTTATTTTGACTCCCGGGCAAAAGAAGCAGTACCTTCTCTCCCACAGCCAAATTTCTGTCTTTCGCCTTCCTGTTATAATAGGCAGCATGTTTCTTCCTGGCTTGTTTCAAATTTTCATTGGCAAGTTTCCAGCCAGTTTTCAACCGAGTGGTCAGCTCATTCACATATTGGTATGAAGATGTAATGTTTTCCTCTGCCTTTTCATCAGTCCACGTTCTTAACAAAGCTACATATGGACCTTTAATTGTGTGGACCTATTTGTCCATGCACCGGTATGGTCTCTTCCACTTGAAGCTTTATAGTGATGATTTTTCCTCCCAGAATTATCATTCACAAAACGACCGCTACCAATTTTTCTTTTGGGGCTGTCTCCCCACTTAAAATTCTTGATGAGAGATTTCCTCCCTACATCTTCTTCCTCCAGTTTGTTTAAGTCCGATTGAGGGATTTTCGGCTTATCCTGGGGTAAGACATCTTTTTGCACTCTCCGCATAGTGGCCATTGTAAAACAGTTAAGTGAAGCTTGTCCGTGAAAAGGGGCTTCCCATTCCATTTGGTCCACTTTATCAAATCTATATTTCCTTTTATGATCAGGCCTAATTTTGCCTCGTGGCGTGTCCAGGTCCTGATCCATGTTCCCACTTGTGGGTGTTCCCTCATGTGCTATGCTACACCTTTCTACAAAGTTCTCAATGTCCCATCTTGCTTTGGGCCAATAATAATTGTGAGCCACCTTTTGAATGATGGTACCTATCTTCTCATGGTCCCCATCTGGTTTCACATGTAGGCTCCTTATTAATTCTGTCCTATATCTTTTTGGAAGAACCAGCTGTCCGTGACCATTGGATCTAGCTCCAGTCTTCCTATACATCAACTTGTTTTTCATGTAAAAATCTCCCTTGCCTGGAGTTGTATGACAAGTTGACAATTTTCTGAAACAAGGCTTGAGTGTTTTATCCCCAGCCTGTGCCTTCCTCATCTCTTCTGGAGTGGTATCCAACATAATATCCTCCTCCTGTCTTGAGGTCGACCTGACCTGAAGGGTTGCCATATACACAGGTTTCCTTCTGCAACGGTCAGTGTCATGATTGTCCATCTGACAATTTTTACACCACCTTTTTCCTTGGTTGAAAGATTTTCTTTCATCATATTTCCTTTCATCGAATTGTGGGAATTTATTTTTATTGTCATACCGTGGCCTATCAAATTGGTGCTTACCTTTATTTTGATCCTTAGGATCAAATTTATTAAAGTTCTGTGGTGCCCTAAAGTTGTCCACCTGTTTCTTTTTATTACCTGTTACCTCTGCTTGAGCTGCTTGATACCTTTCAGCAACATTTAGCAACTCATCCAGCCTCTCTGCACCTTGTTCCATGAGAAACTTTCTCAGGTCTGGAGCCATGGACTCTCTTAGTTGCTCTATAAGGACCATTTCCTTAAGATCTTGGGTTTTCCCCAGAGAAGTCCATTTCTCCAAGTATGTCTCTATTCGTGCAGAGAACTGGTGATAGGTTTCACCTGACAGTAGTTTAGCATTCCTAAATTTTTTCCTGTAAAACTCTGCATTCTTTTCATACCTTAACAAAAGAGCCTGCTTTAGCATGTCATAATTTTCCTGATCACCTCTGCTCATTTTTGCAAAAACTTCATAAGCTGCCCCACGAAGTCCCTGAGATAACTTTAAGCTCCACCTTTCTCTCTCCAACCCATACGTGGTAGCTAATAGTTCGTACCTATTTATATAGCTCTCAATATCATCGTCTTTCTCAACAAAATGATCTAAATGAAAATTCATAGCTGAGATTGAGGCTCCTTGAGTAACCGTAGCATCAGAGGCAAAAGGACTGGCACCATTTTCAGGAGCATGGCCTTGAAACTCAAACTCCCTTAGTCGTAACTCATGTTCCCTTTGTAATCTCTTCTCCTCCTTTTCTGCTTCCCTCTCTGCAGCTAATCTCTTCTCTTCTCTTTCTGCAGCTAATTTCTTCTCTTCCCTTTCTGCAGCCAATCGTTTGTCTTCTCTTTCTGCCTCCAATTTCTTAGCCTCAGCCTCAATCTGCAACCTCTTAGTCTCAGCCTCAGCTTGCAACCTCTTAGTCTCAGCCTCTAACTTTCTTTCGGCCTCTTTTTCTAATCTTCTTTCTTCGCGTTCAATAAATTTGTCACATTCCGTTGTGACATAGGCAACCATAACTTGCCCATCTAATCCTAACTCTTTTGCAGTCTGAACCGCAGCAGATCGAAATTTGGCCAGGTCCGCCATTGTCTATTATGTAAATTTATACAATGTCTAACCAACAATTCAATCTCTAATGGACAACACAGGCACCGTGAGCTCAACCTTATTTAATTCCACCCAAGGATACCTTTTAATTCTTATATTCCCTGAAGTGAATTACCCCCAATATTTTTAATAGTTAAAGATTCAAAATCCCAAGAGCGAGACCCCAATATATGTGGTGAAGTGGGATGTTATAAATATTTATAGGGGACTTAGTGTACTGACTGAGATCAGCTGTGAAGGTATCTATATCTATTAAAAGTAGTGTATTATAGATAACCTTACTTGCTACCACATATCTCTTTATCTCAGTCAGAATTATTCTGGAATAGTGTGATGCTACGTTATGTGTCTAGGGTATGTGTATGAAGAAGTGTAAGTCACAACAACAGACAGATAAACAATTTAATGTAATCCACTACTCTTGACAACACTGTGACACTCACATACATATAACACTCTACAAAGATATCTTAAAAGAGTCACTGATAAACTTTCGAATAACAATATGTATTCATTACTGGCATGAATGAATATGTGTCCTGATTCAACTACAAGGGAACCAGGAATCACAATCAATTTAAAAATTACAAGTTATGTACAGAATGTATTTAATATGAATATTGTAGTGACATATATTATTACAAATGTTCTATGTGTGTCAGTTGTGTAGTAGTAAAATGAGGTAATACTGGTTTTGTTTTGTTCAAGCTCTGTTGGTATTTGTCATCATGACTTCAATAGTTTGTCTTTAGGGACTATTATTGGAGATGTTCACAGTTCCTGATTTTAAGACAAGTAAATTCCCCTCTGAATGGTATTTTTATAAAGTTATTTCAAGATGAGGGGACATAATGTTGAGCTCAGCTGGCCAACTCTGCTTATCTTTAGTGATGGCGGCAGGAAAGGACTCCTCTGCTCGAATTCTCCTCTGGGCTCAGGAGACACCTCACTGATAGCTAAAAAGACCAAGGAGTATGCTGTCCGACTCTGGATTCAGCAAATCTCTGACCAGATGCTGCTCACTACCATCAAGACCACTGTCCCTGAAATCAAGAAGGATGTACCTTCTACTTCATAACTAATTTATATTCTCTTTTACACTGATCACAATACAGCACAAACATTGCGTTCAGAGCGTTAGGCCAACAGTCAGCTTCATTTGAAATACTTTATTCCAGTATTACCCTTCTTAATGGTTACTACGCCTCTGCACTTCCAGCATTATTTCTTTCTAGTCCATCATCCAGGTGTCAGTGTACTATTTGGCCATTCCATGCCGTTTTACTTCTCTCCGACACCCTCTGTTCAGGCTGGAGCATTATAGGCTTTACCTCACGTTTGCCACTGAACTACACATATATATACAGGCATAAATCAACAATTCACATTCAATTTTTCATTAAAAGATACTGAATGGTTCAAGCTTACCACAATTTCATGGAAATAAACACAGATACGTTGATTAGCAATGAATTCTGGCACAAACTGGCACAAATTCCGTTCTGCCTATGTTCCAGGCTTTTATTTTAGCAAAAATGTGAGCTGGCTTCAACGTACTGTCGCTTTATCAAGCTTATTTGAATTAGTGGTCTCGAACTAACGCTCCCAAGTGTGTATATCAGCGAGACTGGCCAATGAGCCACGTTTCGACAAGTGTTTGAAAAAATGTTATCTTTTCCCGTCTCCCCTAACAACCAAGATAGTATTTATAACCCGACCAATCGTGGTTAGGCTTTCATTTGTTGCGCTCCAATCAATTTGGAGTTTACATGGTAGGCTATTTATGTAACGTAAGGTTTTTTCAAACACGTTATAAAAAAAAATTTTATGAGCAGAAATGATTTTATGCTGTCAGGCACCCCCAATATTTTATTTTGGGTATAATTTATTAATTCCTGGACTATTTGCGTAACGTTTTACATATTATTTGTCAGCAAACCCTAAGGAACCCAAAAATACTAATTTAAAGGAGCTACGTGGCTGCGTTCAAAATATGCAATTTCTTCTATCTCCTGTTTAGAAGATGTGCTGTCTGGGTACTGTTATGTGTTCAAACGTAAACCCATATAATGTTGTCTTTTTCTAATAAGAGTCTGTTATGATTTATAAACCTAACTCTGGGAAAGGGTAGTGTATTTTATCACTGTCCGTCTGAAAAAAAATTAGTGCATGTAGACTTACACGCGTGATGGTAGTAATTGTGTATCGCGCGAAGCGGGTTTAGTGTTCGGCTTTCTGCCTCTCCCTTCTCTTTTTATCCCTTTAGTCCATCTGTTCGTTCGTTTTGGTAACGCAGTATAATTAATGTTAGGGTTAATTTAGGTCATTACGCAGTACGTCTCAATGCTTTTCCAAGAAATACAGCACACGTTTCATTGAAGAAGGCGGGTAATAATACAGTAAGCTTTACTATCAACGTGAAAGCGTTACAATTTGCAGACGAAGCAGAAAACAAGGGGGATTTCGAGTACATTCTTTGTGACAGCACTGTCATTTTCCCATTGCTCTTCTCTTTATTAATTTTATTTGTTAGGCTTTATATTTACCTAATAATTTATATATGTGGATTAGGATATTCCATGACAGTCCCCATTTTCCAGACTTGTGCAAATAGTGGTTCTAATAGTTCTGCTGCTAGCTCAAGGTCTGTCTTAAATAGCTCTGCATTTAAGTTATCATGGCCAGGAGCTTTTCCGTTCTTTAACCCTTTGATTGCTGTGATGATTTCTTCTTTTGGTGGAATGTCTGTATTTACATCTAGATCGTTTTCAGCCTCAGGAACATTCAATTGTGTCTCTGGTGGTTCCTTGTTCAGAGTTTCTCTGAAGTGCTCTGCCCATCTTGTTTCCTGTCCCTCTGCTGTCGTGATGAGATTTCCTTGCTTATCTCTTACTAATGTAATATTTACCGATTACGGAAACAGCGACAGATGGATCTATCTGTTGTTGCCCTAAAGACGCCGCTAGGCGTGATGGGAAACTACAACAGAGAAAATCAATCTGCTGTTGCCCTTAAGACGCCACAAGGCGTGATGGCCTCTGACTGCTTGGTCGGTCTTTGGCTAAGGACGGAAGAAGAAGAAGAATGTAATATTTGTTTGCACCTCGTTTTCCGCTGATAAATTTAGTTATTTTGTATACTGTGCTTTGTTCATTTCTCAGTGCTGCCTCTTCTGCCTGTCTTGCAAGATCATCTAGGAAGTTCCGTTTGTTGGCTCGGGTTTGGCGTTTAACTTCCTTGTCCAGCTGACTGTACTGTTTGCTATATAGTTGCTTTAACCTGGGGGACTTCGCTTCTGTTTTCTTTCTTTTCATTTCCTTTCTCAGTGTTATGGTGTTTAATGTTTCTGGTGTTAACCAGTCTTGCTTCTTCCTTTCCTGGAATCCCAAGCATGATTTGCTGCTTTCCTTATATATTGTTGAAATGGTGTTGAATTTCTGGTCTATATCATAAGTCAATGTCTTTTCCTGGCTTTTGGCAAATTGATATCGTTTCTTTATGTCAGCCGCAAAAGATTTTCTGGTAAGGGGGTCCTTCAATTTGCTGATGTCAAACCTTTTCTGTGTAGTTACAGTTGGTCCAGCCCTTCTTAGTTTCACTTTCAGTTTTGCTACTACTAAATGGTGATCACTTCCCACATCTGCACCTCTTCTTACCTTCACATCTTGTAATGCATGTCTCCATCTACCGTTAATCATGATGTGGTCTATCTGGTTTCTGTCCCGACCATTTGGTGATTCCCATGTTAATTTGTGAATTTTTTTATGTGGGAAAAGTGTTCTTCCAATGCAATATGTCTAGTGGAGTTTTTTTTATGTTCCTTTTCCAGATTTTTGTTATGGCAGACTTGAAGTTTCAATGCAGCATTCAGCTTCGCTATTTGATGCAAGATGGAAGGGTGCTGTGGCCAAAAGTTCAATTTTGTGCGATAAACAGAATTCCTTAAATAGTTGCAATGTAAATTGGGTAACATTGTCTGAGACAACAGTGTCTGGCAATCCTAGTTGTAAAACAAATCTTGCTCAGTGCAAGTGCTGTTGCTCCTGTAGTGATCAAACTCATACCAGAGATGTATGAATACTTTGTATATGTGGAGACTGGTTTATAAAAGGTCCTACATAATCAACGTGAATTCTCTCCCAAGGCCATTCAGGTTCAGGCCAGGACTGACATTTGCAACAAGGACTGTTATGACTGGCTTCATATCAGATACCTCTTTTGCTCTTATAACAATGCCCGTGTTAGTACCTGGCAACCAGCACTGGTGATTTGCCAATTATTTCATTCAAGCTATAAAGATGTTGATCATACTTTCTATCAGTTAAAGTTATGTCATCCAGATAATTTGCCCAGCCATCAATACCCATAGTGATTTATTCAATGAATCATTGTAAAACTCCAAGGGCACTTCCAAATCACACTCTTTAATATTGGAAAAATCCATGTTGGGCATTGGTGACAGAAAATTGCTTGATTCATCATCCAACATAATCTGTAAATAAGCATAGGAGAAATCAATTGTCAATAAATGTCCATTCTGAAGCTTATGGAAAAGTTCATTAGGTTTTGGTAAGGGACAGTATTCCACATTCAAGTGATAATGGCCTCAGAAGCACCATATACCTTGACAGCCATTTCACTTTTGTACAACACTAATAGGTGCTAACCAACTGCTTATTCGAATAAGCTTGACAATTCCTGCTTGAGTAAGACATTCAATTTCTTTCTTACTTTTTCTGTTTTGATATTTTCTGATGAGTAATTGATGATAAATCCCAACAGACATTAAAGTATCCAAGAAACTATCTTTAGCAGACATGAAATTACATCTCCAGCTGATATCATTACAAGGCAGTCCTTGTTCTGGAATCCTCAATGGTAAAAGAAACAGAAGGGGGTCTTAAAACACAAGGAGAAGAAAAATGGAGACAGATATGAAAGGGATTAAAAAAAAGACATGGAAAGATCTTGAATGGATGGCACAGGACAGGAAGGCTCGGAATGAAGTGGTTGAAGGCCTATGAGATAAAGAGAGCTGAAGGGTAGTGATGAACTTACATCTGACACCCCTAAGGCAGGAACTAAAGACTCCTCCACTATCCTTGCTTGACTTCTTCAGGTCAGTGGTGGAACTGTCCATCTGGCTGGAGGATGACTTGGCACTGCGGCTCTGTCCAACTATGAAATCCTGGAATTTCATCATAGAGAAATGAAAGAGGATGAAATATTTGTTTTTATAAATTTTTCAATAAAACTGCTTTATATATAAATCCCAGAACTCAAATGGCCAAACAGTAAAAGTGACAGAAACCTGTGGACCAGAATACACCAGCAACCGCTCTAGCAGAAGTAGCCATAAAGGTAATGAAAATAGGCAGGTCATACTCTCAGGAAACAACAAGTAAAGGGGAAAGCAAGTTTTGGGAGTCCAATTTTGTTACTGTTACCACATCCACTAAAAAAATGTGGATTGTTCCTCCCGACGCTATGAACTGCAACAAAGCTCCAACAATGTTCACAATTATTTTGTACAACAACACCCAGTTCTGTGATCATGTTAACAATTTTGTGTACAATGTCACCAAGTTCTGTGATCCTTTCACAGCTGTAATCTTGTAAAAATTCTATGATTTTTTTTTTCAGTTTTAATTTTTTGTATAGTCGGCCTGGGATAGGCCACTCGAGGTTCCTTCAAATTTTGAATTTAAAATGTATCAAGATAGAGATTTGTGTGTAAAATTTCCCCTACATCGTCTGAAACCTAGTGAACTAAGTGGATCAAAGATTTGAACCATATATATATATATATATATACTTTACATAACCAAACAACACTCATATAAAATTAAATGAAAGTGTTTAAAAAACAGGATGCTGGAACAAAATGTAAGAGAATGCCAAAGGATGAGATGCCAACATGGAGCAATTGAACCATGTACGACAAATGATATAAATTATTCAGGCAAACTGTCCAAGAATGTTCCAGATCTAAGAATTTCTCATAATGCTTACTGGAAAGACAAATGATATAAATCATTCAGACCAATTGTCCAAGAATGTCCCAGATCTAAGAATCTTCTCATAAAGCTTACTGGAAAGACAAATGATGTAAATCATTCGGCAAATTGTCCAAGAATGTTCCAGATCTAAGAATCTTCTCATAATGCTTACTGGAAAGATAAATGATGTAAATCATTCAGGCAAATTGTCCAAGAATGTCCTAGATCCAAGAATCTTCTCATAATGCTTACTGGAAAGACAAATGATATCAATTATTCAGGCAAACTGTCCAAGAATGTCCCAGTTCTAAGAATCTTCTCATAATGCTTACTGGAAAGACAAATGATATAAATCATTCAGGCCAATTGTCCAAGAATGTCCCAGATCTAAGAATCTTCTCATAATGCTTACTGGAAAGTTAGTTGCTTATCCTTTACAGGACGTGGCAATGAACCCCGGCTTTTATTGGCTGTTTGTGATTTTTCTAGGCATTTTTTTTCATTCAGTAGTTTGCCATTGCTTTCTGAACGGTACGGCGCTTATACCATTGTTAAAAATCCACACAAAGCGATCTGCTACCAAACAGCCTGCAGCTGGTTTCGAACCTGGTATATCTGGATTATGAAACTGCGTTCATATCCATTAGGCCACAGATGCCGACTTACTGGAAAGACAGATATAAATTATTCAGGCAAATTGTCCAAGAATGTCCCAGATCTAAAAATCTTCTCATAATGCTTACTGGAAAGACAAATGATATAAATCATTCAGACCAATTGTCCAAGAATGTCCCAGATCTAAGAATCTTCTCATAAAGCTTACTGGAAAGACAAATGATGTAAATCATTCGGCAAATTGTCCAAGAATGTTCCAGATCTAAGAATCTTCTCATAATGCTTACTGGAAAGACAAATGATGTAAATCATTCAGGCAAATTGTCCAAGAATGTCCTAGATCTAAGAATCTTTTCATAATGCTTACTGGAAAGTCAAAATGTATCTCAGCTTCAATATATAATACGCTTTTATTAAGACGGCCAATTTCTTTTTATTAAGACATTTCAAATTTGTTATTAAAAGAATGTTAATCCACTTTTGCTGTACTGCTTTTGCCAAGAAAAAGTCTTGTTACCTAATATTTTGACTATTTCTTACTTGGATAAAATTAAGATTGAGGCTTTCTTTCAGAGTTCTTGTAGTGGTTTTCTAGTATACTCATTCACATATTTTATTATCTTGTTACACTGTTTATACATTTACTTAAAGCCTTTTAAAGTTCCTTGCTGTTTACTTGGGTTTAATTCATGTTATTTAAGGGACCAAGACCTACTGCTTTATTGTATACATTTTTTGTTTGTTTGGTGTGCACTTAACCACTGTTGTACAGTTTCATTGCAATTACAATTTTTTATGAGTGTAACAGAACTGCCGTAAGATGGGGGTAAAACGGCAGAATGAAAAAAAATTACAAAAACACACAAATAGTAATACGTCTTATACAGAGAAAGGACAATAAAAACCTATGTTGCGGCCACAAGGCCTTCGTCAGGAACAGACAAACAAGAGACAGGAGGGAAAGAAAGTGAGAATTAAGTGGAGAACATGAAACTACAGAAATAAGAGAAAAATAATCCCTTATGTGTTGTCACTTGTTGGAGCAAAGATGGCTGCCACTTAACCGGAAAGCAGAATTCCATTTTGCTTTTGTGACCTTGCTAATTTGTTCCTTACAATTTTGTATTTAATTCAATCCCATAATTCTTATTGGCTAAAAAGGTAAAGGTAGTCCCATAGCAGATACTGCCATAGGGGAGTGAAGTGTTAGAGACTTCTCCATTCTAGGTCCAGCATCGAGAGGTGGGGTGACCAGTTCCCTTCCTGCCTGCCTTTTCCTTCCCTAACTCAAAGAGCAGTCAGATGCACATTTACAGCTGGACAGACTGGAGCATGTCTGTAACATAATTTGTACTCGACGACTTTGCAGCGAGACACCAGCGCTCTAACCACTCTGTCAATCAGACTTATTGGCTACAAAACAAACAAAAAAAGGGAAAAGTGGAAGAGTTTCAGGCATGACTGAATTCTTATGGTGCAAGTGCTGAACCATGACTGAGCTGAAGGATACTGATCATGATACTGAAGTGCTGCATCAGTATTGATGATAATGATTTTGAAGTGCTGAACTAATCTTGAATTCTGTGATAAAGCAAATAATAACACATTTTACAAGACATACTTCACTATCCATGCCAAGATCTGGTTCATTGCGGATGCCATCTCCATATCCGCCATCCCAGGCAGTACGTGACTGCCCACTAACTGGTCTGTGTGACATCACTTTTGGCTTTCACTGATATCCTGAAGAGCATAAAGTTAGCACAGTCTTGAGATGAAAGAAAAAAACAAACGGAAGAAAAATGGTTCACGTCTTAATGCCCGGTGTGGCTTCCAGAGTCTCTAGTGTCTCATTAAATAGCGTGTCTGTTCTCTCAGGCATACTGTATGAGGTGGCCAAGATGAGTCTGAGGTGACTAAGATGAGTATGATGTGACTAAGATGAGTATGATGTGACTAAGATGAGTGATGTGACTAAGATGAGTGATGTGACTAAGATGAGTGATGTGACTAAGATGAGTATGATGTGACTAAGATGAGTGACGTGACTAAGATGAGTATGATGTGACTACGATGAGTATGATGTGACTACGATGAGTATGATGTGACTAAGATGAGTGATGTGACTAAGATGAGTATGATGTGACTGAGTTTGAGGTGACTAATATAAGTATGAGGTGAATAGGATGAGTCTGGGGTGACTAAGATGAGTCTGAGGTAACTTGAGATGACTAAGGTGAATCTCCCAAATAAAAGGAGGCCTGAAAACAAACAGAGAAGGGAATAGGAAACAGACTTAAATGGGATGCAGAAGATGTGGAAAGATCTAGAATGGATGGCACAGAATAGGTAGGCTTGGCATGAACTTATTGAAGGCCCATGCTCCACATAATGAATGAATAAAGATGAGGATGTGCATGGAATCATGAAGTAAAACACATTGCTGCTGAAACTATCACTGCAAGTGTATCGCATTGGCTGCTGTGACCCATGTTGCTGTAGGATGTCTGTGATGTTGTCTATCCATCTGTCAATATTTCGGAGCATAGGCCTTCAACAAGCACATGTCTACAGGGGAAAACAGTCCCAGAAAACATCACTATCCAGAATAGACCTCGAAGAACACATGCCAGTGATACAGTGTTCAAAGTGCCAGGGATTTTCTCACACAAGGAACACGTGCAGAAAAGAGACGGTCTGTAGATACTGTGCGGGCAGCCACGAATACAAAGACTGCCCAAAGGCCAAAAAAGACCAAGACTACAAAGCACCAAATAACAATAGAAAATGTACCAACTGCCTCGGAAAGCACGGAGCACGATACCGAGGATGTCCCGAATACCAACAAACAAGGCAAATAATTACAGTTGCCATTGGAAAGGGAGTATCGTACCAAGAGGCAAAAAACACACTGAAGGCAAGTACTCTAGGTGATAGGCGCCAAGACAGCCTAACGGAACAAGTCAGACAGCTCACGACTGAAGTGAGAGATTTGAAACAACAACTGCGAAAGGAGAGAGAAAACCGCCAGCCACACAAAAACAGAACCTCAACTGACAGATGTGAAGAAGTACATGACAGCTCAGAAAGCGCGAAACAACAATTCATAAACGACATGAAAATAATACACCAAGACATGAAAAGAATTCAGCAACAGATAGAAGAAGATGTCAGGAAACTGATAGAACTGAAAGATGGAAACGAACAACTACTGAAAAGAATAGAGGCAGAAAGAATGACCATTGAAGAAATTACATCAAACACAAAAGACACTAAAACGAACGACCAATCAAACAAAGAAGTCATCGAGGAAACGCTAGAAGAGCTACTCCCAACAATCATAGAAAAAGCGCTTTCCCAGATACAGGAGAAAGGGAAGACACAAGAAGCAGAAACGAGGAGGGCAAAAACTCACAAAACCTAACAAGCCAGATAGGAAAACTACAAATGTACACCATGAACACGCCACGACACCCCGAATGGACAAGAGCAAAGAGGTATCCTGACTGGCAGCTAGTGGTCCTTTTTAGGACCAGTCCTTTTCAGGACTAACAACAGGATAGCACCGAAGAAAGTAAACACACAATATACCCCAATTATAACCAACTTTCAGGTTGAACAGGGTATTACAGCATCATAGTAGACGAAATCAACAACAAAACAAACAAGTAGGCCTAGACAGTAAGACTGAATGCATACCTAACCACTCGTCACAGACAATAGGCCTACAAGGGCGTGGGATTGAAGTGAAAGTAAATGGTACGATTGTCTTTCGAAAATAAGAAAGATTGTGTAGTTCATTTAAATATTTTCAACTAGGCCTAATAATAATAAATTCTTTAAGCGCCAAACACGGCGCATAAGGCAGAAACCAGTGCTCTCCAGGTTGTTCGTTGTGACGCCACTCCTCTTAGCTCTTGCACATTATTTAGGCCCAACGTTCTTCCTTCTCTTATTATTGTTCTTCTGAGTGTTTCTTTTGGTCTTCCTTTTTTCCTCTTACCCTCAGGAACCCAAGTGAGCGCCTGTAGTGGTATTCTGTTGTTTTGCATTCGTAGGACATGACCGATATATGACCATCGTCTTTTCCTTATATAGTCGGAGACATATTTCTGCCTAGAGTCTTCTCTTATTTGTCGATTAGTCTTGAATTCTTTCCAACTGATGTTCATGAGTTTTCTAAGACATTTGTTCTCGAATGTATTCAGCTTGTTCTCCAATGATTTTGTTATTTTCCAACTCTCACAGCCGTATGTTAACACTGAGATAACATTTGAATTAAACAGACGAAGCTTGGTATGTATATTCAATGATCGTAATTTCCAAATGTTAGATAATCTATTGAAGGCGCTAGCTGCCAAAGCAATTCTAGTATGGATTTCTCTTGTTGTGTCACCATCCTGAGTCATTTTACTGCCTAAATAATTGAAACTTTTAACTTTCTGTAGTTTTTCCCCGTTCAAGATGATATCAAAGGTCTCGTTAGAAAAGTTCATAGCTTTAGTTTTAGAGGCATTTATTTGGAGACCAATTTTAACCGAGAGATGACACAAATTATTTATTGCTTCTTGGGATTGTCTTGGTGTTGAACTTAAGAATGCTACATCATCTGCGAAATCCAGGTCCCCCAGGAATTTTCCATTTGTCCATTTTATACCCAATTGTTCATTGTGGGTATAGTTTCTCATAACCCAATCAATAGCTATTCCAAAAAGTAGTGGTGACATAATACAGCCTTGTTTCACCCCTGTTTCTACTGTAAACCATTCTGTATTCCCTTTATTTGTTCTAACACAACATCTTGCATTGTCATATAGCGCTTTGATTATATTCACATATTTTGTTGGAAAACCATAGATTGTAAGTATCTTCCACAATGATGGGCGATGTAGACTATCAAAGGCTTTTTGAAAATCGACGAAGGTGATAATAAGTGGCGATTGCCTTTCCACTGATTCTTCTATAATTGTTCTTAGTGTGAATATTTGATCAATACATGATCGTTTCGGCCTGAAACCCGCTTGTTCTTCTCTGATCTTTTCGTCAGCATGCAATTTAAGTCTTTCTAACATCATGCAACATAATAATTTTCCAGGTACTGATAATAGAGATATACCACGCCAGTTATTACAGTCTGATAGATCACCTTTCTTCGGTAACTTCACAATAATACTGTCTTTCCATTGTTGTGGTGGTTGTTCTTCTCTCCATACTTCATTTATAATATCTAAAATTCTCAAGAGGTTGTTGTCATTAACTGCTTTAATCATTTCCCCTGAAATTTCGTCAACTCCAGCAGCTTTAAAATTTTTTAATCTTTTAACGGCTTGTTTGATCTCGTCCAGCGTGAATTCATCGCAAGTTATTGGCAAAGTGGTTGTGGATGTTTCATTATTAAAATCAGGTGTTACTGTTGGTGGTGGTCTGTTTAGCACCTCCATGAAGTGCTCAGCCCATCTCTTCATTTGTTCTTTTTCTGTTGGTATTGAATTCCCTAATTTACCTTTAACAGGTGTTTCCATAGCAGTAGGCTGGTGACATAGTTGTTTTGTAATTTGATAAAGGCACCTACTATTACCAGTTCTTGCAGCATTTTCAGCCTAATAATTAGGCCTATAAAAATGGAAATTCGTTTGATTCGTGCTACAAAGACGTAGTGAGCTAGATAATGAATGAGTTTAAACCATTCAAACACCGTCCTTACATTCAGAGTTCGCGTCATTAAACATAGGCCTAATCATTTCTTTACTTACACTTTTATTTCACATTGAGGTTATTATGTGGAAGGATGAAACTAAATTTAAAATAGTTTTATCAACTTTCTTCTTTCGGTAGGCTTTATTCCTTCAGGTAAAGTTTTTGATGTTGCCAGCTATTTTCTTAAGTGAGCCAATACATGCTTATTATAAATTAAGAAGTGTCAAATATGAATACAATATGACAAAATGATATTTATATTTTTCTACTTATATTGCGCGTGGTTATCAAAATAATTATTGACAGATTTTGCTCTTAACGTTAATGTATTCATTTGAAATAAACCACTGCTTTTTTGTATTCTTATACACATTAAAGTAAGTTAAATCTGGCCAATGAAACCAGAGAGGGAAAAAATTCGGTAGAAAAGTGAATGAGTGTGTACACTGCCTATTAGGTCTGTTGTTTATATTATTACAATTCTTATCCCGTCCTTTGCGTCAGAATGTTAACAATGGGTTTACCACTTCCAAAATGATCATCACAATAACTTAATTTCTTTAAAATTAAACATGAAGGAGACATGTAATTAGAAATTACGTTTGTAACAAGTACTTGCGAGTAAACATTGCAGAAAAAAAATGTGAAAATCTCTCTAGAAAGAGAATCAATGAGATGTCCACATATGACGTCACGCAATGAGGGAAAAAGGAAAGGAAGGGGGTGTCTAAAATTTGTGACAAAATTATGACGCTAGGGGGAAGAGGATGGGTTTTTAAGAAATATGGCTTCACAGAAAAATTGGAGTGAGGATCGCTTCTTTCATAAATGATGTTGGAAGAAGATAGATTTTGTAACCTCCATCCTCATAAAAGGAGCGAAGTGTTGGAGACTTCACTATATTATGCCCAACTTCGAATAAATAATACACAAATAAAGGTTTCAGGCACTCGTAAGAAATAAAGAAGTAGAAAACCAGACAACAGAAAAACAACAGAAGGGAGAGATTTACCGGAGAACTGAATCCACGACTTGCCGAGGGGCATCACCGCCTAGCTACGGAAGCGAATCACACTATCCTCCCTGCCAACTAGGTACCACTGCTTCGAGAAGTGGGGTCACCAGCTCCCTTCCTAGCTGCATTTTACCTCCCTAACTCAACCAGGTACCTTTACCACGAGATGCCAGCGCCCTAAACACTCTGCCAATCGCACGCCCTTCGTCCTCATTTATTTATTTTTATCCGCAGTAGTTAACAAATAACCAATCCTGACATATGGTAGTGAGTCATGGACAATTAGTAAATAAGTAGGGAAGGCACTAGAGGCCACAGAGATGTGGTTTTACAGAAAATTGTTAAAAGTACCATGGACAGCCAAAAAGAGTAATGAGGATGTTCTGAAAGAGGCCAATGCGCAAAGGAAACACATTTCACAATTTATAAAGAAACAATACACTTTTTTTTACATGTTACAAGAAGAGGAAAACTATAATATATCGTAACAACAGGTAAGCTAGAATGTATCGTAACAACAGGTAAGATTGAAGGAAAAAGAGATAGGGGAAGACAAAGAGAGCAAATACTGGACAGTTTGACATCGTGGCATGGAGAGAAGTCAACAGCAGAATTGATAAATTGTACTGGAGACAGGAAGCTGTGGAGAGGCATGATCTCCTACGCCACTAGGCATGGCACTTGAAGAAGAAGTGAACAACTCCTCGTAGGCGACTCATATAAACATTATAATCTCAGCTGAAATATCGGATAATTGCTGTAACCTTTAACTAGCTAAAATTGTAGTTATTTTTTAAATTATATTTTCTTTATTAATAAAATATAAACCTTTTCAATAAACGATGTTCTTCTGGAAGCAAATGGATTTCTATTTCGTTAAATGGAGGAGCATCCTACTTTGCCGTAGGATAATGATAAATTTATTCATTGATGAATAACATAAATGGAATCCAGTGGAACTCCGCGTAGGCCGGTCCCAAACCCGGCTGAAAAAAAAGGAGGCGGCCTGCATGGAGGCCGTAAGGAGGCAGCCCCTCCACCATGCAAAGGCACAACAGGCCAATCACCTGTTTGCTTTAAACTATGATTACGATTAATATAAGAGAGAAAACCGGACTGATTCTAAAGGCGACGAACTGGAACGGACTACGACTTATGGAACTTGGAACACAAGAAGTATAAATGGGAAAGAAGAGGAACTGGTGGAAGAGATGAGGAAAGCAAAACTAGAAATCCTGGCTATTACGGAAACAAAGAAAAAGGTACAAAGAGTCATGGATCTCGATGGCAACACGCTGCTATACAGTGGTGTACCCACATCTGAAAGAGCTAAAGGGGGCGTGGGTTGCATTGTGGTCAAAAACCAGAAAGATAGTATCAAGGGATGGAACTTTGTCTCGGAGCGCATTATGGTTGTAAAACTAAAAGAAGGAGAAACCATAGTCAACCCGGTCATAGTGTATGGGCCAAATGAGGATGAGAGAGCAGAGGTCAAGGATGAATTCTTCGAGCTGCTTCAAAGGACAGTGGATGACTGCCTAGATGAAATTATCATGCTCGGATATTTCAATGCCAGAGTTGGAAATGACCATGCTAGATCGGGTGGAGTTATCGGAAGATATGGAGAAGATACTCTCAATGACAATGGAAAGCGACTCCTTAGATTCTGCAGTGAGCAGAATCTGATCATTACCAACACAAAGTTCCCCCATAAGCGCATACATGCATACACTAGGTGTGAACCAACAAAGAATGAGAAATCTGTGATCGACTATGCCATTGTTAGGAGGAACTCATTCAAATATGTCCGGGATGCTAGAATCTGGAGGGCCCAGAGATTGGAAGTGATCACTACCTGCTTACAATCAAAAGAACAACTGAAAGAGTTGCTCAGCCTAGGAACTGCCCAGCATTACGCAAGAAACCAAGTATGGTCTGATCAATCAGTGGCCATGACGCCTGGTTGCGTCTTGTAGGGCAGTAACAAACTGCTTCCACTTTGCTCGGTCGGCGGCCACCCTTGGTGCAGTGCCCCAGCTCTGGTTCATTCTTTGCATCTCGGCCTCCACATGGTGTGCATGTCCTCTTGGTTGCTCGAGTAAGCAGTTCTTAGTTGCTGATGGTGTTCGGCCAAAAGATTCGGATTTTTTTTTTTAAATTAATGAAGATAAACAGAAATCCCGTTCAACCTCTGATGGGTTATAATTAGGATATATATTGTTTTCAATTCCAAATAATATGAACAACTGCCGACATGAGAAAGTGGCATCACATTTGAAAATAGGGATACTCACAATTGTGCTTAGGCCTATACGTTAAATAATAAAATAAAAAATAAAAAAACAAACAAACAAACAAACAAAATCAAGAAGAAACTATGAACAAGAATAATATTAAAGTGGAGGGGTGTAAAGGCCTGGTGGTTCTAGTTATATAACGGACTTTACCAGATATTTAATTGACTTTCATCTGTTTAAAGTCACATGCATTGTAAGAACAGCATCGGACCTTCACATTCCCAGCCACTATATATTAACATGTGTTCGTGTTAAATATTGTTTGACTATATTATGCAGTTCCCTAGGTCTGTCTATTCTCAACACCTCCTCTATATTTATAGGTAAGTTGGATGCCTGCAAATAATCCAATATTGGTATTCTCACTTGGTCATACCTCTTAACTTTAACAAGAAATGTTCTATATTATTGTCTTGAAGACATGCTGCACAATAAGGTTCTTCTATTCTGAAAGAGCCTTTTCCCAGCTGTAGTCTGAGAAGTTTCTTATTACTGGGAATTTTCAATTCCCTAGATATCTGACATTTTCTTGTTGGTTTTCCTACTATTTAGTGCATCATCATCATCATCACCTTTCACCACCCCCACCCCCCAAGGAGCATAGGCCTTAAATAAACAACGCTGCATGTGTAATGCCACCAGCTCAAGGTATTTCCATGTCTTTATAGCAAAACGGACAGGAACCTGTAATGTTATGATAACCCTTAGAAATATCGCGATGTAATTCTATTTGTGAGATTCACGACTGGGGAATCCCTTAATTATTCTGGGACGTAAAGGGAGGCAACCAATCAGAAGTACTAAAAAAACACACAAAAAACGAGCCGATCAAGCACAGAGGTTGTGAAATGGAGTAACTTATCGGAATGAAAAAAAAGGAAATTCACCCAGAGACAGATTAAACCAGTTAGATTGAAGAGAGGGAGATCCAAGCAAACACAGTCTCAATCAAATCATACGGACTGCGAAACTGTATATAACCCGCTTTAGACTCATTTCTGGATTCTCTCAAAAATTCACTTCAAGGTCTCATAGTTGAGAAGACGCCCAGCAGACTAACCCAGACGAGTAAGAAGCCACAAGTTACAGCAGACAGCTAATAAAGTCAAGATGACTTGCTTTTGCGAAGCCGATTGCTTAGCGATAAGCTGAAGCCAGTCCTCGTAATAGTGTGTCTGAAAGGGTTCCTAGACGACTGAGAGTCGCAACCAAAGTTTCTGGTAAGGTGCTTAACAGACTGCAGGGTGTGCGTAAAAGACCAACTCTGCACGGCCTGGTAGTAGCATCGCGTGTACCTGTCCAGGTGAATAAAGTCTCTTGGAAAGTCTCCACCCGATCAAGCTACAGAAGTGTCTGCAGAGAAAGAAACTGAATAAGATAAGTGAACTGTTTTATTGAGAAAGCAAAATCCAGAAGTCACCACATGACCGATAAGATGATAAGAGACATTGAAAATTTATTAATTTCCAGCTTGTTATTTTGTAAATACCTATCTGAAACTTTTAGTAGACATCTATTTTAATTATTAAAGTGTACTGATATATTTTTATAAATTGCAGTTGATTGATTTTGTTTAAATTCCAGCTACGGTTCCAAATTTTACTCTTGTGTGAAATTTAAAAGAATCCTAAATATAAAATCCCAGCTTTTTCTGTCAGTGCGTAACGCTAAGGGATGCAACTTTGGTTGAAAGTTAGACATTAATTGTATTGTTTCCCTTATATGTACTCTCCCGAAAATAGCAAAACTCCACAAAGAAAAGTGCGCAAATGACCGTGTGCACAAAAATATTTATAGAATGTGTGATCCCATAGTGGCTTAGAGAGAGCAATGATGGAGGGTATGGTACCTGGAAGGCGAGGCAGGGGCCGACCAAGACGACGGTGGACACAGGACATTGAAGACACCTTGAACATGACATTGGAGGAGGCAGGAGGGCTGGCTAGAGATCGAGAGTCTTTCAGGCGGGCTGTGATGAGAGCGACGTTCTGCAAAGGACATGCTACATGATGATGATGATCCCGTATACACACATTGGGATCCTCGCTGCTGCTACGTAGTTCGTGTACTGTGTTGATGCACAGTGGTTTTTAAAAATACTTTTGAATAAGTAAAATTGCCGTTAAGTATTGATGCTTTTGAATTTAATTCCCGTCTTAGGACGGGCGTTTACACTAGTCCCAAAAAACATAATTACCGATGTATGTTACGTCGTCGGTCTCACTCAAAAAAGTAACTCGCGCCAGAAAAAGAAGTGCGCAACGCACGGTGTGCAAGTTGCGCGGCGTGGGTGTTATATAAAACAAATACTTTGGTTTTTTTTTAAATTCTCTCGCGAAATTAGTAGCGTTCGACAAAGAAAAAGTGCATAAAAAATGTTGTGCATGAGCCCTCCCCGATGTACAAATCATGAAAACTTGAAAGTTTTTGTTAAAACCACTTATTATCAGGGAACACTCTTTGAAAACAATCCACGCTCTTTCACGCGAAATGTTGTCATCAAAGAACTTTTAAATTGAACCTAAAATAACGTAATTCTCGCCGTGTGTACGTTGGTCACAACTGAGGAATGCAACCGTGTTGAAAAATTGTATTGTTTCCATTATATATACTCTCTCGAAAATAGTTACAATCAACAAAGAAAAGCGTTCAAATGACGGTGTTCATGAACAGTTTGATTACACTGTATAATGGAAAGAAACCAAAAACACTCTAAGAATGTACTTCTATCTGCTCATCCGGAAACGGAAACAGCACACTATAATTAAAAACCCGTCAAACTTGACGAGTTATTGCTAGTATTTAATATTTTAAAATCGGTAGGGATAACTAACGAGCGGCATTTCCCGCCAACTATTAATAGAGACACGTTTTGAGTGTAGGATCGGTCTAGCGAAAAAGTGACTTACTGCACAGCTCTCTTCTACAGCTACCATTTAGAACTGTGTAGTTATCTGCCTGACTTTTCCTGTGCCATCCCTACCTCTAGTTCACCAGTTCTAATTCAGAATTCAGAACAAAGCAAACAGTAAAGATATGTGGAAAGCAATCAACACTCTAGCAAACAAACGAAGTTCGCCAGACTCATTAAGCCGCAATACCTCATTTACGTGTACGGACTTCAGCAATTACTTTCAGGCAGAAATAACCAGTCTTAAATCTACGATACCAGATTCCCCTTGTGACCTAGGCCAACTGTCAGCATTCTGTGAGAACAAATACACGAACAGTCTCATCCGACATTCCGTATATGACAGTTAATGAAGTGTATAACTATCTTTTAGGCCTTAAAGAGAATAACTCATCAGGACTAGATGGAATCAGTAATCGAATACTGCGCTATGCTGCGCCAGTTATTAGTGATTCACTAACATACATATACAATCTATGTATCACAAAGAGTTACTGCCCGTCGCACTTTAAAGTCGCTAAGGTATATCCTCTTTTCAAACCTGGTTCCTCTGATACTCGTAACCTTTGTAACTATAGGCCAATCTCTCTAATATCATCGCTATCCAAACCACTGGAAAAACACATTCATAAAATAACACTACAACGCCTAGTTAACAACGACTTGCTAATTGATAGTCAATCAGGGTTTAGGTCTAAACATTCATGTCACACTGCTCTAACTAAGATGATAGACAATTTCTTCTTCTTTGATCCTTAGCCACCGGCCGTTAAAGCAGTCAGTGGCCATCACGCCTAGTGGCGTCTTGTAGGGCAACAACAAATTGATTCCACTTTGCTCGATCAGTGGCCATCCTTCGTACAGTGCCCCAACTCTGGTTCATTCTTTGCATCTCAGCCTCCACAGTCCTCCGCCAGGTTGTTTTTGGTCGGCCTCTCTTTCGTTTTCCTTCAGGGGTCCAAAGCATAGCTGTTCTTGTGATGGCATCGGGGTCTCTTCTGAGGACATGACCAACCCAGCTCCAGCGTCTGCCAGCTATGATGGTGTGCATGTCCTCTTGCTTGCTCCGAGTAAGCAGATCTTGGTTGGTGATGGTATTCGGCCAAAAGATTCGGTGAATTTTTCTTAGGCATGTTGTGTGAAAAGAGGACAATTTCGACATTTCCTTCTCTGTAACTCTCAAGCATTCCGCACCATAGAGAAGCACAGAAAGCACACAGCTCTGATATAATCTTAATTTTGTGCTTGTGCTGTATTGAGAAGACTTCCAGATGTTGTTTAGGCTAAAAAAGGCTGTTCTTGCTTTATTCATTCTGATGTTGATGTCTTTGCCTGCCTCGCCGTCTGGTGTTACTATGCATCCTAGGTATGTGAAGGTGTCTGTCTGTACCAGTTGCTGATTCCTTATTGATATGGGCTCAGGGCTGCTCACATTGAGCGTCATGACCTCTGACTTCTTTAAATTGATGTTCAAGCCCACCTGCTGGCTATACTTATTAAGGCTATCCGTTTTTTCCTGGATGTGTTGATGTGAATGTGCTAGTAGTGCAATGTCATCTGCATATTCCAGATCTTCCAATGTAGAAAATGTAGTCCATCTTATTCCTCTTGGACTGCCCTCTGTTGTCTGGCGCATCACCCAGTCTATGACTGTTAAAAATAGAGTGGTTGATAAGGGGCATCCCTGTCATACTCCTGTCTTCACCTCAAAGGTTAGGTTGCTTTGCCCAACACTACACGTAAAGTTGGCATAGAGGCTTTTTATGATTGACACTATGCAGCTTGGAATTCCATAAGCCCTCAGTATTTTCCATAAACTATCCCTATGTATACTGTCAAAAGCCTTTTCAAAATCAACGAAATTAATGTACAGCTGTCGTTGCCATTCTGAGCACTGCTCTATAATGTTCCTGAGAGTGAATATATGATCTACACATCTTCTGTTCTTTCTAAATCCTGCTCGTTCTTTTCTCAGTTTGTGATGATAGACAACTGGCACCTAAATATTAACAACGATAACATGTGTGGGGCAGTCTTTGTAGACTTTAAAAAAGCATTTGATATGATAGATCACGCTATTTTAATTAGAAAACTAGAAACATCAAAAGTAAACTTTCAACTGATGACAATAATTACATCATTCCTGTCAGACAGAAAACATGTAGTTTCTTACAATAACTCCTATTCAAACACAGCAGTAATTAATACTGGCGTTCCTCGGGGTTCTATAATTGGTCCTCTACTTTTTACCATATACATTAATGACCTTCCTCTTCACATCAAGCACTCATCCTGTGATCTGTTTGCGGACGACTGTACTGTTTACAAGAGTGATAAAAGTTGTAAAAGACTCGAACTATCGTTACAAAAGGATACAGATAATCTGATTAAGTGGACCAACGGTAATCGCATGCTAATAAATATCATTAAAACGAAATGCATGTTAATATCAACTAGACAAAAATTACAAAATTCAGAGAAAACAACACTTCAGATCTACATTGGTACCTCACTAATTGAAAACGTTAATGAACATAAAACTCTAGGTATAATCGTTGACCAGCATCTAAACTGGAACTCACATGTACATGCACTGACCAAGCAAACGGCACAGAAAGTTTACCAGTTAGCTAAAATCAAACATTTCCTAGGAAGATGCACGAAAATTGTTCTATATATCTCACATACAAGCAAACCTTGACTATTGCTCCACAATCTGGGATGGTTGCTCAATGTCCAACACAAAGAGACTCCGTTTACTACAAAAGCGTGCAGTGCGTCTAGTCTCTGACAACTGCCTAACTCAGTGTGTAGATTTCTATAAAAATCTCCGAATACTGCCCTTAAGAAAGCGCCTTCTGTTTAACAAAGCTAAATTTGTTCACAAAATCCTGTCACACAATGCTCCAGCATATCTGTGGCCAATGTTCAATTACAATGAAAGACGCAGTCTACGCTTTAACAGATTGCAAGTGCCCAAGCCTAGGCTTGACTTATTCAAGAAAAGCTTAGCGTACTGTGCTGCTCATCTTTGGAATTGTCTTCCACATAACCTAAGAAACAACTTCAGTCCCTATTCATACAATCGTAGACTTTTTGAATACTTTATGAGTTCTGATTACTTGCCCCCCTAATTGGATTATCTTTTCTTATAACATCAACTGTAGGTTCTAATGACGATGTTTGTACTTTTCAACATATGTTATGTCATGCTTATAAGTAATTAATGTTAATATGAGTGTGCTATATTATTATTTTACTTTACGTTGAATTTCTTGAAATTGATATGTAACATGCATAAGAGAATAAATGAATTCAGTATGAAAGGTGAGCGAAAGGAAGGGCAGAATATTAGACGGGCCTGTGTGTCCAATTCTCAACTCTTTGAAAATAAAGTTCGTTCGTTCGTTCGTTCTCTTCTCCATTTCTGGGAACTTTTTTTTCTATCTAACTTCCATCTCGCCACAGTCTTCTGTATTTCCTTCATGTACGTCTCCAGTTATTTTCTCCATGTGTGATTTGGTCTCCCGCTACCTCCCTTACCCTGAGGATTCAAGAACTAGGACTGCCTTGTACGAGGGACGGTCAAAAAGTAATGTCTCGTAATTTTTAATTTTATTCAATAGACAAGAAAACAGATAAAATTCACATTGAAATGTAGCCCCAAGTCTAAACTTCAAAAATTTATTTCTCAATGTAGTCTCAGTTATTTGTTACAGTTTTTGTCCATGTTCTCACAAGGGCATGTATCCCCGCACGGTAAAAATGTGTGTCCTTTTTCCTAAACCACTGGCGTACGGCGCGTTTAAGGGTCTCGGTGTCCTCAAAGTGATGTCCGCGAAGATTTTCTTTCAGTGGTCCAAACAGATGGAAGTCAGAAGGTGCAAGATCGGGACTGTAAGGGGAATGTGGTAATAATGTCCAGCCAAATTCTGCAACGGCATCAATGGTGCGTTTAGCGGTGTGTGGCGTGGCATTATCGTGCTACAGTAGTGCAGTTCTCTGATCTTTTAATGGGTAAAGTCGCCGAAGACGACCTCTAAGCTTCTTCAAAGTTTCAATGTAACGGTCTGCATTCACCGTGTTTCCCTGTTCCAAGACGTCGAGAAAAATCACACCCTTCTCATCCCAAAACACGGAGGCCATAACTTTCCCTACAGATGGTGAACTTTTGAACTTCTTTCTTGTCGGCGATGTTGTCTGTCTGTCAACATTCTGGGTAATACTGATTTCCTCAATGTGTGTTCTATCTATCGCCAACCTATAGTCTTTAGTTTGTCTATATTTGTGTTGTTTCAACTTTTTGCTGCTTAAAAAATGTACAGGTTGGCGTAGCCGGCCCCACTCCCAACGCCTCTTACGAATTGCATGGTAGGTTGCCGCGTTATTACCAGTGGCGTATTCTCTATGTGTGCTGTGCGTGCTGCGCACACCTATGCCCGAAGGAAAATAAAAATGTAATGTATTATTCTATAAAATATTTCTCTTATAATGTTCTGCTTTCGGACCGTACGCATCAGGATAACGGATTTTCCCGCATATAATCTACGAGTATATCTAGTTTCAGTTTCCCAGACGTGTTTTATAGTGCAGTTTTTTTGGTTGGTAGTAATCGCCCGAAGTTTCTCGGGTAATTCCGTCACTATGCGTGCTGCTCCTTTCGGATTTACGTTGGAATACTGGTTTGTGTGGATCGGGGTCAAAGGCCAGATACGTCAATACACTACGAACATGCGTGCGGTGGCCTTGCAGCTCTCAGGTTGTAAAAATCGGCTGTGTCCGTCCAGTGTTTTTTGTGATTAATTTTTGTTAGTTGCCGGGAATGCAGATTATTACAGTGACAGTGAGTTTCAAGTTGTAAGTTAATTAGTATTTCGGAGATAATTGACATATACACCTAATAACTTTCGTTGCGTAATTGAATATAGTTGGTTTTTAAATTAAGAGGGGAAGAAGTTAAATAGTAGGCGTACATATTCATTTTAAGTAGCAGCACGCCTAGCTCGCGTTACCAGGATACGCCACTGGTTATTACTCATTATATGCTGCTCACGGAGCATGGGGTCTTCATTGCACTGGCCGCTTGTAGAAATTATCCTCCAAAGTACCAAAATAAAAATGTTATGTTCTCTTGCAGTGATCGTTTATGTAGTAGTTTGTTGTACACAATGGGGTTGCTAGCTATATTGCCTCACATTGGTCTTATAACATGAGTGACTTAATCATCCTCAAGGGCACACACAGGATATGTTTAGTACAGTACACTTACTTTTTTATATCGTACTTTCCGCTTTCCAGATGATTCTCAAACTGGATGTCCAGCACATAATATAAATAACCCTATTGTATGGCCCTAAAACAGCGTTTCTTAAACTTTTGGTCGCAGGGCCCGTTTAATTCTTAAAATTATTGAGGACCCCATAGAGCTTTTGTGTGTGTGGGTTGTACCTTGAGAGAATGAGACTGAAAAAAAGCAAGTAACGTTTTAGATTATTATGAAAATAGTTCTGACTTCGCGGACCCCTGAAAGGGTCTCGAGGACCTGAGGGGTCTTCGGGGCAACACTATGAGAACCGCCGAACTAAAACATGGAGGGCAAATAAACAGCAAGGAAGAATTAATAGACTTTCACAGAAGGGTGCTGGCTCAGAATGAAAACGTATTACCATAGCAGATGCTGCTGTAGGGATATGATGTCTTAGACTAAACTAGGTCTCAGCTTTATGTGGTGGGGTTACCGGGTGCCTTTTTCGCTGCCTTTGCCATCAATAACTGAAGAGCAGAGTCAGGAACATATTTACAGCTGGATATAATGAAGCGTGACGCTAACAGGTTTCGATCCAGGAACCCGGTGATTAGGCCACAAAAGATAAATGCTCTAAACGCTGAGCCAATTGGACGCTAAATGCCCAGAATAGAATGATTGAAATAGTAAGACAAGAATTATCAATGTGGAACTGATGGAAATAATTGTCTTAAAATAAAGATACCAGTGTAATAAGAGGTGTGGCAAAGATTTTAGCATTGTATGAGACACACATTGGGGACGTCAACTGATTAAACAAATATTAGACAAACATAAAGGTATGTTTTCAGGCACTCGTAAGAAATAAAGAAGTAGAACACTAGACAACAGAAAAACAACAGACGTGAGTGGCGAACTCAGGACCTTCCGTGCGACAACACCGCCTCGCTATGCAAGCGAATCACACTATCCTCCCCGCCATCTAGCCATCAGAATGATGCTTCGATGACGGGTCACTAGTGCGACCCGCAAGACATAACACCGGAAATTTACCATAGGCAGTCCAGCCTATTAATGACGCAATCACTTCTGTTGTTCCCCTATTATACAGTATAGGTCAGACTAAACAAGACAAAGACCTTAATACTGTGTCTAGTAACTGATTGCATTACAAGGTAGTACTTATTCTGGATTTCCCCAAGTTTAAAAATAGAGGACGACCCTAAGGCACATGGAGAAGAAAATTGGAGATAAATATAACTAGGATAGGAAAGACACGGAAAGAACTTAAACGGATGATAAATGACAGGAAGGCTTAGCTAGAACTCAGTGTAGGCCTATAATCCACAGGAACCTGAAAGGCAGTTATTACTAACATATGATAAATTAACTACAGAAAGGAAAGAAAATATTATATATAATAACAAGATATTAAATATGGCTATATAACACAACATTATACTAGTACCATAAATGAATAGTGAAATTAACGCTTACAGGACCTGATGAAATTCCCAATCTTCAACATAAGGAATTTTCTGTGGCTTTGAGTTTTCACATAGTGTTAAAGTTTGAGGACCTTGTCGTAGATTTTTGGGTACCGTACTTGTGTCTTTTACCACCCACAGATTAAAATTGTTGAAATTTACAAGCGAAACGGAGCACCGTACTTTTTCTTAAATTTTCTTTTCTTAAATTCGGGCGCAAAAATCTGTCTTCGCGCGGCAAATCTCTCTCACAGTTCGCCAAGAGAGATGTCGTCTTGGTTACTAGCACGATAACGTGTGTGCTCTCTCTTTCACTACGACAATGTACTTGTGCGCTCTCTTCCTCTACTGCAATGTACTTGTGCCTCTCTCTTTCTCTACGGCAATGTACTTGTGCGCTCTCTCTTCCTCTACGGCAATGTACTTGTGCGCTCTCTCTTTCTCTACGGCAATGTACTTGTGCGCTCTCTCTTTCACTACGGCAATTTATCCATCTGGTTGTGTGGCAGGACATCAAAGGGATTATTCGTCTGGTTGGGTGATGGTGGTGGTAAGAGTCTCTCTTCTGTGGATTGAAGTGACGTCGATTTGTAGCAATGTAATTTATATGGTCCTGTGTAGGGAATGAAACAGCTCGATCGTTCTGTGATCTACATCGATTCGAAGTGTATGGGATTTTGCGAAGGTTGCTTACTCTACATCTTTGCAACCTGGGTTGATCTTGTATAACTAGGTTTACAGTGTTCCTCGTGGGGCTACGTTTTTCCTTAAGAGACTGTGTATTCCGATAGGCTTCTATAACACAGCCCTACACACACAAACAATTTTTGGTGCCAAACATTTTACTCTTGATTGTACATAAATGAGGCCTGCTCAATCCAAATATCACATTTACTTGTCTGTAGCAGCTCTAGTTTTTGAGATACAGACATTTTTGTATTTCATTAATACAGGGTGACCCAAAAAAAAAAAAAAAAAAACGGGCCCTCGTGCGCATTTATTGTGCGTGCGCACTTATTGTGCGCGCGTGGGCCCGTTTTTTTTGTGTGGGCACCCTGTATTATTACAATATTTTCTATATAAGGCTATGTAAAAAAAAAATACTATTGCTGTCTAGTCCTTTACAAAAGAAAACTGCTTGTTTACTCTCAGTTTCAGTTTTCCAAGAATCTTCCCAGAATTGCTTTTTTTAGATTTTAAGCCACTGCATGCATGTTAGTATGCTACTTATTTTATTACACTTCTAACAGAGAATGGCATCATCTTCAAGAAGAGCATGTTTTCTTTCACCGCATTTATTTTGTTATATATGTGGAGAGTACACTTTCAAAGAAGAACATAAGAAGCATATTACTGTTTTTGTGAAAAAGGCATACTTTGCTTACTTTAACGTAAAACTAGGTGACCAGGACAAGTCTTGGGCTCCTCATATTGTTTGCAAAACATGTGTTGAACACCTGCGACAGTGGACTTGTGGGAAAAGAAAATGTTTAAAATTTGGAATTCCACTGGTTTGGAGAGAGCCCAAGAACCACTATGATGACTGTTATTTCTGTGTTGTGAATTAATGGAAAAAATCACAAAAATTGAAAATATCCAGATTTAGATTCTGCTTGGCGACCTGTTCCACACGGAGATGACATATCAATTCCAACTTTCAGTCAGATTTCGGATTCCCTGCTAGAAGATGAGACAGCAGTGGCATGTGGAACGACAAGTGACAGTGATAGTGATAGTGATTTCGAAGATGATTTTTCAGATGCTCAACGCTTCGACCAGCTTGAACTAAATGATCTAATCCGAGATCTGTATCTCTCCAAGGAATCTTCAGAACTTTTGGCCTCAAGATTTAAAGAAAAAAAATTACTGACTGCTGAAACAAAGGTTACATTTTATCGCAGCAGAGAGCAAGGTTTTATTCCATTCTTTTGTAAAGAAAACAACCTTGTGTTTCGTACTAATGTACGAGGTCTTGTTAACAAAATGGGTGTACGTTATACACCAGATGAGTGGCGACTTTTCATTGACAGCTCTAAAAGATGTTTGAAGGGTGTTCTCTTACACAATGGTAACAAATATGGCTCAATTCCAATTGCTCATTCTACTACAATGAAGGAGGAGTATGCTACAATAAGCACAGTTCTGGAACAATTGAAGTATTTAGAACATAACTGGATGGTTTGTGTAGATCATAAAATGATGAACTTCTTGCTTGGCCAGCAAATGGGATTCACCAAATATCCATGCTTTATATGTTTGTGGGATAGCAGGGCAAAAGATATGCACTGGACAAAGAAACAGTGGCCGTTGAGGGATGAATTTAAAGTTGGAGAAAAAAATATTGTCAATAAGCCTCTCATTGATCGAAAAAGAGTTCTACTGCCACCATTACATATAAAGCTTGGCTTGATGAAGCAATTTGTTAAGGCACTGAACAAAGATGGTACCTGTTTTAATTACTTATGCAGAAAGTTTCCAGAATTGAGCATAGACAAACTTAAAGCTGGAGTTTTTGATGGACCTCAAATTAGAAAGTTAATAAACGATCCAAATTTTATTGATTCCATGAACAAAACAGAGTCCACAGCCTGGTCATCATTTGTTTTAGTTGTGCAAAACTTTCTGGGTAACTTTAAAGCAGACAATTATTCTGAATTAGTTGGAAACATGCTGTCGAGTTTTTGTGAACTTGGATGCAACATGAGCATAAAATTGCACTACTCCCATAACCATTTACACTTATTTCCGGAGAATCTTGGCGACTTTAGTGAGGAGCAAGGTGAAAGATTTTACCAAGATATAAAAACAATGGAAGAGAGATACCAGGGACTTTGGGATGCCCACATGATGGCAGATTACTGTTGGACCCTTAAGCGTGACTGTCCGGGCATATCACATTCCAGGAACTCCTCGAAAAGATCCTTTTTGCGTGTTGACTAAACAAGTGCTAGTGATAAAGTTTTATTACATTTTGGGTAATATGTGCACAGTAATTACATATAATATGAATGCAGACTAAAGTCAAAATGCCACTGATAGCACCTAACTCTAGGATTGTACATAACAATTGCCCTACTAATATGGTCATTCTTAGTTATCTCAAAAACTAGAGCTGATAGAAAAAATCTGATTACATTTTTGGAATAAGCAATCCAAAATTACCCAAGAACAGCTATACAATATAAGGCACCAAAATGTGTGTATACCAGTGTAATGATCTCTTGATCAACCATATCTGGGTATTTAAACTGATAATCGATTTCTGGTTGTCTTCGTGTTCGATATTTGCGGGTGTTCTGATAATATTCTGTGCCATCCGTGTATACCATTTCTCTTTTCGGCGTTTCCAGGTATTCTCCGGTCAATTGTTTAGCATGTTTTGAACTCTCCGTATTTCTCCTTGGGGGTATTATGGTGTCACCCGTGTGTTACCGGGGCCCGAAAGGGGAGCAAAGAATAGTAACACTGCACCCTACCACGCATGTCGTAAAAGGCGACTAAGGAGGGTATGGGCATGGGGCTGTTTACCCCATCCCGTAAAAACTTCGCACAGTGGGCTGATCACCTGCTTGCCAACCAATCTGATTACGGAAACAATGATAGATTGTTTGGTCTGTTTTTGTTCCACAAAGACGCCACTAGGCGTGGTGGAAACAGCGATAGATTGATCAATTTGTTGTTGCCCTAAGACGCCACTAGGCGTACTGGCCACATACTGCTTTGCCGGTTGATGGCTAAGGATGGAAGAAGAGAAGAAGAAGAGAAGTATTATGGTGTGTCGAAGCACTTGCACTGAACCTTGGGGGCGGCGGGGGGTGTATTGTATTGTCTGACGGGTATGGTTCTGCGAAGTGATATTTTGTTTATGAAACCTCCTATCTCGATCAGTCTTACCTCTAGACCTAACGTGCCATGCAGCAGAGTCAATGGGGTGGCGGGGGGTGTATTGTGTGGTCTGATGCGGGGGCGGGGATTGATGGGTATGACTCTCGCCTGAATTATGTCGGTCAGTGTTACCTTGTTTAGTTTTGTAGGGGTCTCGTATGGAGGATGAATGTACTTGAGCTATGATAGCACCTTTAGCAATGGTTGTCGTTTTACCAGATGTGTTGACTATCATAACCGGGAAGTCTCTGTTTGTTGTGATTTCTGCTATTCCTTCCTTGTCAAATATTGACACAATCAGAGCCGGATTAACGTAGTAGCAAAAGTAGCATATGCTACGAGCCCCGCGCTTTTTTGGGGCTCCGCGCCAATAAATATGTACATAATTTGTTGGTCATCTTCTAATACCTTGTACAAGCGTTAAACCAATGATCTTGTGATTTATGCCATCTTTAGCGCATTTTCATTTTGGTGTCACGAAATTGTGAGATAAAGAGTATAAGAGGGTGACTTAGTGTGACTCTTCATTATTTTTATCTTAACTGTTTGCGGACGGAAGCAGTCATTTTCTTTGGATTTGTTGAAAGTCTGTACACCTTCCTTTCTGCTTCTACCTGCCGGTGGGGTCTCCTTTCTACTGCATTATGTGCTGGCGGTACTGACAATAAGTCCCTTTTGCCCTTTGTGAAAAGACTGTCAGATACCAGGTGGTCCGCTCGGGCAGATGCAACAAAAGCACTTTTACACAGCTTTTCTGCAATAAAACAAGTCTTGGATGATATTTCACATAACAATGATCAGACGGCAGAGTGTCGTCAACAGGCTCGTGGTCTACTTTCAACCATGATAAAGTTAGACACAGAAATGATGATCATACTGTGGGATCAAGTATTACAGCGTTTTCAAATGACCAGTGCTTCTTTGCAATCTTCTGACCAAGATTTGAATACAGCTTGTGCACTCTATGAATCCCTGCGGGGGTATTTCAAGCTATGCGGTTGATTTCTTGCCAGGGTACAGTTTTGTTGGTTTTATGGGCCCTAAACAGGACCGTGGTGCAGTTTTGAGGGCCCTAAAAAGGAACGTGGTGCAGCTTTCTGGGCCCTAAAAAGGACCGTGGTGCAGTTTTGTGGGTTTTGTGGGCTCTAAAAAGAACCGTGGTGGGTGCAGTTTTGTGGGTTTTCTAGGCCCTAAAAAGGACCGTGAGGGGAACAGATCACCAAGGATCGCTGAAGCTATGCACATATCAGGACATACACATGTTCGTTCGTAGCAGCACAATTTAAAGAGGAGGCCAAAATTCTGTAATGTCATGAAGGATACTGTCAAACGGGTCTGACTGAAGAACTTTATTCCGATATGTCGCCACAAAAAGTCACACATGTAGTGAAGTCTCTAACACTTCACTCCCATGTATCATAAAGCTGGTCTTACTGTAGTGAAGTCTCTAACACTTCACTCCAATGCATCATAAAGCTGGTCTTACTGTAGTGAAGTCTTTAACACTTCACTCTAATGCATCATAAAGCTATGCTTAATACATTCTTGTGTCATGCTGCCACCCCTACCTGCTAAATGCATAATAGACTAACCCCGCGCTCGTCCTGCCACCCCTACCTGCGAATTGCAATTAGACTAACTGTTCGCAGGCAAATGTACGGAAGCCGGTGTAGTCATTGAATTTCAGAATCGGTGATAAAAGACACAAGAACCGATTTTTGATAGGGGAATTAAGACATAGATTGGTCCCTTCTGAATAGACTAGAACATGTGGTGACTCTGTGAGAGATAAGGTAAAGAAATAGATTTTTCACGGCTGAGATGATGGAAAATAAGTAGAGTCTGTCCCTGAACTCGAGACGCTTCTCTGATTCAGCCTATCTCTACAACAGAACTTTGTTAGTCAGACAGTCTACCAAAATATACATTAATATATATTCAACCACTCACATCTACACACACACAGATACGTGACGACAATTAGACGCACAGACGTGAAAAACTATATCTATGGAATGGGGATCTTTTGGGACGAGCTGACCAACACACGTAAATAAAGTTTATGTAAATTTTATTTATCATAAAGAACTTCACAACAGCAATATTTTGAATATCAAATCAAATGCAAATAAACATAACTTAATGAATATATTAAAGAGTTAGACTCATAGGTGTAATCCTCCCTCCCTCTGTTGAGACAAGATCCCGTTAGACGAAAGTTATTAACCCCAAAGAGTCAAAGATTTATACGCTATGGTCTGGTATTTCCCTCTACAGTAAAGAACAGAGTTATACGTTAATCTCTTCTGAAAAGGGACAGCATTTGCGAAAAAAACCTGCATAGAAAAAATTACACAAAGTGAGTACATGGATTCTACAAGATATATGTGAGAATTATTCATTCATTCTTCCTCTCTTCTCAGACGACCGTGGCCACGAACGTTCTTTCTTACCTAAATACTTGTGTTGTATCCTCTGGAACAATCTTTAGGACACACACACACACAGCAAATCCAGTGTTATTTTTGGCAAAGGGAACCCCAGCTCCTCAAAAGACAGATTTAAGTCCACTTCTCCAGGGAGCGTTCCCTTTGGTATTATTATTTAGGATTACTGTTTATGTCACATTTAATTTGTCCAGGTAAGAAATTTAACAGCGCTCACAGTGTCAATAGCTTGAGGTTTCCAGTACATAGGAAATGTCAGGTTGGTAACTTCTCTCAGTATAAAATTCTTTGTCACACCACAACTGGTCAAATGTCGGGAAATGGTAATGTTTGTTAAGTCACCGCAACGGGCTGACTGTAAATGAAATTTGCAAAGAAATCTGGATCTATCTGCCCAGTTACAACATCACTCTTAATGTTCTTTGGGTGGTATTCTGTCTCTTTCTGGGTGTAAACACAACCTCAGACAGTTTTACTTTGAAAAAACCCAGATACTAATTAAAGTGTTCTTTTGTATAGTTACTCTCAGATTTACATGGAAGCCGCTGGTAAGGTTTAGGGTTTGACCCAAAACTGCGTAAAGGAGAAAAAATACAAATACTTACTTACTTACTTACTTAGTCGTTCCCCTTCTATCGCGAGGTGTAGAAGTTTGGAAGAGAGAGCGCCAGACTATCCTATCGGCTGTCTTCCTCCTGGCCTGGTTCCATTCTAGTCCTCGGTCCTTCAAAGATTGTCTAATGTTGTCCTCCCAGCGGACTCTGGGTCGTCCTGGGGGTCTGGATCCTTGGCTCTTTGTTTCCCATGCTTGTCGTGGTAGCCGATCTTCTCCCATTCTGCAGACATGGCCAAACCATCTTAATTGGGACTGTTCTACTTGCGTCTGCAGGGGGTAAGATTTAAGGCCTTGACGTATCGTCTGGTTGCGTACCATGTCTCTTCTTGTTACTTCAACCACTTTCCTCAGATACCTCATTTCTGAGGTTTGGATCTGGCTTTTGTGGGTTGTAGTCATTGCCCATGACTCGCGTCCATAATACAAATACTTAACCACAATATAGTATTCTTAATCCTATCCTTACCCCGTGTAAAATATAATATATTTATCCACTTCGGTTATTTAACTTAAATTGAAACTACAAGCTTAGAGCTTGCCTCATCGTTTAAAAACTCACGTGAAATAAATTCTAGTCATTAAAAAAAAAATCAATCATCACGAATTAGAAATATATACATATTTCGTCAATACTCATGATGAACAGTGCATTACTAGTTGGTTAAAATATTCTCTGACTGGTTACTAGCTATTAATTAAATATATTTTATAGCTGGAATAGTTTAGCTAGAAATTACCATTTATTCTGCAACACAGTAAAACCTAGAGAAATATAAATGACGGACCTATCTAGTAAATCACTCTGAACCAAATCTAGTTAAATATAATCGACGATTTTACCACTTAAATCACTCTAGACTACTAGTATAGTATTTCTTCTTCTTCGATCCTTAACCACCGTCAAAGCAGTCAGTGGCCATCACGCCTAGTGGCGTCTTGTAGGGCAACAACAAATTGATTCCACTTTGCTCGGTCGGTGGCCATCCTTCTGGTTCATTCTTTGCATCTCAGCCTCCACAGTCCTCCGCCAAGTTGTTTTTGGTCGGCCTCTCTTTCGCTTTCCTTCAGGGGTCCAAAACATAGCTGTTCTTGTGATGGCATCGGGGTCTCTTCTGAGGACATGACCAACCCAGCTCCAGCGTCTGCCAGCTATGATGGTGTGCATGTCCTCTTGCTTGCTACGAGTAAGCAGATCTTGGTTGGTGATGGTATTCGGCCAAAAGATGCGGTGAATTTTTCTTAGGCATGTTGTGTGAAAAGAGGACAATTTTGACATTTCCTTCTCTGTGACTCTCCAGCATTCCGCACCATAGAGAAGCACAGAAAGCACGCAACTCTGGTATAATCTTAATTTTGTGCTTGTGCTGTATTTACCTTCACACAAACTACTCAGACTATCTCTGTCACGAAATGGATTTAGGACTAGAGACTGTCTACATATAGTGACAAGACAATAGTAAGAAGAAAGACTGAAATGATAGATTCAGATAGAAATATAGTGCAAACTGTGAAAGGTGAGACCATTGGCTCCGAGGTTGAGAACCGAGGTTGATTCTTTCCTCGCCACTTCGGACGTTTAAATTGCTATGGCCTCGAACCACCTCTAACTACCCTATGGGGATAAGGTTCAATTAAGATTCACAAACACCAAGGTACAGACAACATATAGGTACTGTACTAAAGGAAATGACTGATGCCAGCTACAATTTATACAAGTTTATTATACACCTATAAACAACAAACATATGCATGTCCCATACATCAAGTGCGAGGATGCACTCCTGAAAACAAAATCAAGCACAGTTAAAAAAATTGCATCCACCCCAACCCTTCTCCCACAATTGCAACCTGTATGGAGAAAGAAGGTAAGGTTAACTGAAATGAACTACACTGCACTTGATGTCGCCTACACTCCAAACTAGCTGTTCTAAATTCTAACTCTAAGTCCACTGATAGCTGGAACGACGGCGAAGTGACTACACAATCTCTGCACAGACTTCGGTTCTACACAGCCTATCCTGGAATCTCCTGAACACAACTAACTGCACCTCTAAACTTCAGCAGCTGTCCTCTGCTATGATTCACCAAAACTAACAGTTCTGCCTATCTGTGCTGACTTCAGTAGAGAGAATGTTTACCCTATCTCTCTCCACTATTCTGGAATTGACTGAGGTTTAACAGAACCCCCCCTGGATTCTGGACTGGAACTGTAGCTGACTTCTACCACTCTGAAATTACCTGCCCGAGTATCTATAACTGGGCCGTCGGCTTTATTATGGCCGTGAAGAAACGAACACAAAATTACCACAACGCTGGCAGCCTGCCAAATCTGCGTGTGTAACGAGCGTCAGAGCTCAGGATTTATCCACAAAAATCCTATTCGCTGGAAAATGTCTTCCCCTGGCTGGGAAAACGTATTTTCTTCCTCTCCTTCCACTACTGGCAACTAACGTAAAACCCTTGCGGTTCTGCGAATGCCCCAACTTTGCCGTGGGAGAAATTTTGTGGTCTCAAAATTCCGCTCTCATTCCCACAAAGCCGGTACCTGCTGTTTTAGACAAAACAAAACAACAGCTAAACAAACCATAATAATACATTTCAAATAACAATTAACTTCCTTACTCTTCACCACGTAACTCCCCTCTCTACCTGAGCCTACAAAGTAAACATTGGCTAACCCAGATCGCTTGTTCTGCCTGACTAACTCCGAGCAACAATAATATTTTCAATGGCCCGTCTGGGCAGACGTACTGTGGCCTACTTCTTACGCTGACACTAATGCCGTAAGGATTAATAAAAATTAAAACTAGTCCTCTCTAGGAATCCTAAAATTCCCGTCAGTATGATTAATCACCTCAAAATTGAAATAAAATATTATTCCCTTAACATAAATAAATTTCATCTCCATCTTCTGAATACACAGAATAACAAAGCACAATCAATAACCTATAACCCTGTTTACGCTAGCATCTACATGCCGTCAAAAGTTATACATAATGGTTATCAATTAAATCTCAGTAGTTACAAACACGTGGTTACAATTTTATGACCACGTGCTTCTCTCCCCCTCGTCCCTCTGAACATCGTATCAATAAAGATACCGTAACCACGCGCTCACGTGCTTCAATTAATACCTCTATCACTTCCGTCCACAGATATATGCGTAACTATATAAATAGCGAGCATCAAGACTCTCAATAAAATCACAAATGAAAATACACATTACACACGCTCCCGACTATTCTGTAAATACATATGATTCGCAGATGCGAGTTTCTCTCCCGACCGACTTTGCAATAATACAAAGCGGTGATATCTCAACTTTTAAACCATGCCGCTATTCTTTCAACAAGGAATTAAATGGACCTATAAATTTTCAAGTCTATCACTAAGATCGTATTGATGGCTCTGGAGTTAAGAATTAAATTAAACTAAAACTTCCCAAGAAACTTAAATGATCGGCTAGGACTAGAAAAATTAAATAAAGTCCTCACGCAAAAATTCATGCTTACCAAATCTCGAATGTCCTACTGAAGGCAATCGACTTGACTCTGGCAACCCGGCCTTGGCAATTAATTTTTAGAGACCGAACTTATGAAGTTCGGGCGTATTTATTCTCAAGCCCCCACGCGCCGACTTCATGACGTCATATGCGCGGCGTGGTTCTAAAGCCAATGGGCGCTCTGCATTTCAACTGCAGTTAGCTCTCCGCCAATCAGAACCTTAGATCTTTCTGATGCAACCAGTCCCCGCTAGACAAAGAACCGGGAATTGGTCCTAGCCCTATACTGCGGAAATGAAGCAAAAATGGCCGCAAATAATTTAACTCCCGAAAAATGCGTATATGGCCACGCAATATCTTTAAAAAAAAGACACTGGTGCAAATCCTGATCCAGCCTCTATAATCTCAATCTAGAATAATACTTTCTAATTCCCTACACCCCCATTCTAAACACATAAAGAAGAACCATAAAGCAGATGAGATCAAACTCCCTCGTGATCTCATCTTGAAAAAACGTAAATAATAGAAGGAGAACAAACTCCCTCGTGATCTCATCTTGAAAAAACGTAAATAATAGAAGGAGAAGAAACATGGAGAAGGATTACCTGTAATCCCTCCTAAAATATAGTGAACAAATTGCAAGGAGAAAAAGACATGGGCCATTTGAAAGACAGAATCTCAGTACTCTCGTCACAATCTCCACCAAGAACTAAGAACTCTACTTAGTACACGTGATTCTAGAATCGTAGCTAGATGTCTTCTGAAGCTGTGGCGGTACTGGATAAATTTTGTTAGAATGCTGGGGTATATATATATATATATATCTGAAATCAAAGGGAATGGCCACTATTCACCGAAAACCAGACTCTCTGCCAGATTTAGCACCTACGGGGAAATCTCTGCTCAAATTCTAGATGATAAGAAATCTACACCCTTTACCGCTGCAAACCGTGCCCCGGGCGAAACGGTCTCTCTTAGATCAGGCGTAACGTAACTTGCTAATCCGTGCAAATTTTACACGTCTCTGCTCTCGTGTGGCCTTCTAGCGAGCAATGTCTTTTGATCTGGCAATTCGCCGTGTTTAATCACGTTCTAGCGAACGGATTTACAAGGGAGGTAATAGAAATTTGTCTCACCTTGGTTCACCATAATCTGATCTGATCGCTGTCTGATCTATTACCACGATTTTCAATCGCTGGCGTTAAAAATTTACAGCTCAACGTTAGCTAATAGTCTGCTCGTGAACATTCATCAAAGGAAATAGCGAACAGCAATAAAATCTGCGTGCTAAATTAGAAAAAGAGAGAGATCTCTGAGTATAGGAGGGTTTTATGTTAACAAACGTGCGTAGATGAAAGAAAGGTAAAAGAAAAGTGTAGATAATGAAATAGATAGATGAAAGCTATTTTCATAATATGTCACAGACCTGTTCTTTACAAGTTGTTCACAAGTATAGTAATGTTATACGGAGTTGTACAGGAAACTCAATGGTGATTAACACTATACAACATTGAGGCTAAACAAAAACAGAAACTAAGTTCAAACATACTGGTTCCGAAAACTGGCCTTCTGTCACGCGAGTGACAATTGGCCCCAAATTCTGGCCTCTCGTCCTTTCAGAATTTGAGGTAGGAGTGGCTAAGAGGTATGGCGTCCGCCTATAATTCTAAAGGTACCGGGTTTGCTATCAGTACAGAGAATATAATTATTGACCAGTGGTTGCTAATGATGTCATACTCCCTCCCCCCTTATCTCCTGGGTAGTGAGATCGGATGCCTAACCTTCTCGGATAAGGGCGAAAAATAGGAGGTCCCGTGTGCAAGTTGCGCACGTTAAAAATCCCTCGGCATTTGGAAATCGTAAAGGGTAGGCCATACGGCCGCTGCCCAGACAAAATTAAGACATTAGGAAACCTACCCACCACAATAATATTTTTAGAATGTGTGATTCCTCGCCAGTGCTACGGAGTTCGTGCAATGTGCTGCGAGCCTCCTAGTGTGATCTAAGGGAGGTGATCGGAGAACTGATAGAGTTGTCCGTAAGTAATGAAGATGGACGTTAAGACCAAACCACACCCATAAGAATTAATTAATTATTCAATCATTAATTATTATCCATTTCTTTCTTCTTTAAAGCGTCTTTTAAATGATATAAAAACTCGTCAATATGTTGGCTGTCTCAATCTTACAATTTTGTAAACAAAATTTCCTTCTGGTTTATTACTTTACAATTTCACAGGAATTACCGTATTCCTTGTAATTTTGATCTGTAACGCAGTCTTTGAAAAACATGTTATGAGCATTTCAATTGAAAAGTTTGAATCAAATAACTTACCTTCTAAACGGTCCCTTCTTCAACACGACAATATTCAGCGTGTTTGCTGTTATTGTGGTCTTCAGGTGTGCGTGTATGCTCTTATAGTAGTCTTCAGACCTGAGGACTGCTACGTTCAAACCGGTTGCAGGCGGTACGAATGAAGAACGTTCCAACAGTCGCCTTAGAAATAACTGATTAATTTTTGGGGATGAAGTCCCTGACGTCAGCCGTACCCAGGTAGCAGGATCAATGAAATCGATCTGATATTGATTACCTCATCGAACAGCGCCTAGATGGACCACAGTGCTAAATCATTGATGTACCGCATTCAGGCTATTGTTCTTTTCCTGCATTTGGCTGATGTAGAAACAGGAAATATCCTGTCTCATATGATTTGACCAGGATACGTTATGGCTTGTAACGATGCAAAAAATTCGTGCAGGGCCGCCCTTAGTGCCGATTTAAACTATTTGACACAATCGAGCCCAGCGCTCATGGGGGGCCCCAGACTCGGATTCCCACCTTTGAAAAGACAAGAATAAGTAACAAAGAATATTTCCAACTGAATATCAGGAATATATGTTTTTACACTGCATTAAAAATAAAGCAGTGCCTATATTTATTAGTTATATGTTGACATCCATGGTGATATCACGAGAAGAAAGAAAACATCAGATTAAGTTGGGAGAACAGGTCCTGGAGCAGGTCGACCACTTTAAATATCTCGGAGCTATTATAGACCGAAAGGGAGGCATCAAAGAAGAGTTGGCCACTCGAAAAGCAGCGGCTGGGAGACTTTTTCAGGCCATAAATCGTGGATTCCTCAGCAAGAAAGAGGTTGGTAAGAAAACGAAGATGGCTGTATACCGCTCCACCTATGTCCCAGTCTTGACATATGGATGCGAGTCGTGGGCAATGACTACAACCCACAAAAGCCAGATCCAAACCTCAGAAATGAGGTATCTGAGGAAAGTGGTTGAAGTAACAAGAAGAGACATGGTCCGCAACCAGACGATCCGTCAAGGCCTAAAATCCCATCCGCTGCAGACCCAAATAGAACAGTCCCAACTAAGATGGTTTGGCCATGTCTGCAGAATGGGAGAAGATCGGCTACCACGACAAGCATGGGAAACAAAGAGCCAGGGATCCAGACCTCCAGGACGACCCAGAGTCCGCTGGGAGGACAACATTAGACAATCTTTGAAGGACCGAGGACTAGAATGGAACCAGGCCAGGAAGAAGACAGCTGATAGAATGGTCTGGCGCTCTCTCTTCCAAACCTCTACACCTCACGGTAGAAGGGGAACGACTAAGTAAGTAAGTATATGTTGACATAAAACATCATTAAAAAAAACAAACAACTATAATCCTAAGCGCTGGGGGTCCCACTATTTTGGTCCAAGTCGGGTCAGCAATAGCTTAGGCCGACAGTCAGGGTATATATATATATATATATATATATATATATATATATATATATATATATATATATATATATATATATATATATATATATATATAAATATATATATATATATATATATATATATATAATATATATATATATATATATATATATATATATATATATATATATATATATATATATATACGAGGGTCGTTCAAGTCAAACCGGGACTTTTTGTTCTGGAATTACAGGAAGGAATGCTAGCATGGTGGTACTACTGACAGTAGTAAGTAACAAATGTGACCTACTCGTATTACCGTTACAGTTACCGTTATTACCGCTAGGTGGCGTACGCGTCACGGGTTAGTCCCTGATAGATAATGAAAATGGCGGACAACACAGTTAGTGCACGTTGGGTGCCAAGACAGCTTTCCGCTTTTGACAGGCAGAGAAGAGTTCAAGTCTGCACTGAGTTGAAGGATCGTTTTGGCAGGGAAGGCCAGAATTTTCTGAATCGCTTCATTACGTGTGATGAAACCTGGGTGCATCATTTCACTCCGGAATCAAAACGAGCATCCATGCAGTGGAAGCATTTGGATTCACCACCACCCGAAAAATTTCGGAAAATTGCGTCTGCTGGGAAAGTGATGGCGAGTGTTTTCGGGGACAAATGTGGCATTTTTCAAGTGGATTTTCTACCCCGTGGGGCCACTATCAACAGTGAAGAGGGCTACCGCATTCTAAGTGATGTGCATAACCATCTGCGGAAAAAACGGCCTGATTTGATAAGAAAAGGCGTCCTGTTTCTACAGGATAACGCACGACCACATACCGCTCACCGCACCACGTGCAAATTATAGCAACTCGGGTGGGAGGTATTACCACATCCCCCTTACAGCCCAGACCTCGCTCTGAGCGACTTCCACCTGTTTGGACCCCTGAAAGAGTTACTGGGAGGTCAGCATTTTAGCACTGATGACGATGTGAAGCAATGTCCTACGATGGTTCAGGAGTACTGACATATCTTTCTACGCTAAAGCTTTTCAAGCATTAATTAAACGCTGGGATAAGTGTATAAATGTTGCAGGGGATTATATCGAAAAATAAATGGCAATTTCACTCCTACAAATTTGTTCTTTTAGTTTGTACAAACAAAAGTCCCGGTTTGACTTGAACGACCCTCGTATATATATATATATATATATATATATATATATATATATATATATATATATATATATATATATATATATATATATATATATATATATATATATATATATATATATATATATATATATATATATATATATATATATATATATATATATATATATATATATATATATATATATATATAATCCCAGCTTTTTCTGTCACTAACGCTAAGGGATGCAACTTTGGTTGAAAGTTAGACATTAATTGTATTGTTTCCCTTATATGTACTCTCCCGAAAATAGTAACGCTCGACAAAGAAAAGTGTGCAAATGACGGTGTGCACAAAAATATTTATAGAACGTGTGACCCCATATACACACATTGGGATCCTCGCTGCTGCTACGTAGTTCGTGTACTGTGGTGATGCACAGTGGTTTAAAAAAAATACTTTTGCATAATTAAAATTGCCGTTAGGTATTGATGCTTTTGAATTTAATTCCCGTCTTATGACTGGCTTTTACACTAGTATTTATAGAATGTGTGATTCCTATATACACACACTGAGGTTCTCTCCGGTGTTACAGAGTTCGTGCAATGTGCTGAGATCTTCCTTATGTGATCTAAGGGAGGAGATCGGAGCACTGATGGAGTTGTCCGTATGCAATGAAGATAGTAATTAAAACCAAACCAAACCAAACAGGATGGCATAGCCGGCCGCATGCCCAACGCACCTTTATAGTCATTTTCACCATCACCCATGGCTTCACATGTGAGCCACGCAACGTCATTTATGCTATTATATGCAAACGTTGCAACATTACTTACATCGGCCAAACGGGCACACGACTGGGCGACCGATTCTGCAGACACCTCTACGACATCTCTCAGTTGAAATCCACACCTGTGGCCATCCACTTCAATGGCCCTGACCACCACGGTGCCACTGACATCCAGGTGACAGCCATCAGATCCTGTTCCTCGGGCGCCAA